>CM065742.1:46204526-46212026 GCA_033310375.1 Conus canariensis
AAAATGTGTAGGTATGTTCATTTTGGGTCACAGGTGATGGCCGATGTTTACCAGAATAGCCATTACTAACGGCTATAACCGCCCAGAACGGTTTTTCCTCTTTATGGAATATCTCTCGCGTATTCAAGATGAACTGGGAGTACATTTATATGCTTTGCATTTTGTTTCTTTTCTTTTTTTTTTTCCTTGTATGTCTCATAGATTCTAAAATGTTTTATGCTGTTTTCTTGTTGATCGTTTTGTTGTTGTACTTTGTTTGGCTTTTTTTCCTTTGGTTTAATTGCTTTTGTCGTTGAATTAGATCTTTTTTTTCATTTGCTTATTTCATTGATGGTGTCTGCACCTGCTTCTTGGTGGTGGTTTTGTTGTTTCTTTGTTTGGCTTGATGCTCTTTGTTTGTGTAATCATGTTTTGATGCATACATTATATCATTTAGTATCATTTTCGTAGAATAGTAACGACAAGTATGAAAAATGGCTAACTATGCCAATACTTTTACCGTTATAAAATAATGACTCATTGTCATTCTCTCACTCTCTCTCTCTCTCTCTCTCTCTCTCTCTCTCTCTCTCTCTCTCTCTCTCTCTCTCTCTCCTCTTCTTCTTCTTCTTCTTCTTCTTCTTCTTCTTCTTCTCTCCTCTCGCATTTCAGTAAGGCCCTCTCTCTTTATCACTCCGTCACTTTCTCGTTTGCTACATTTTAAAAATATATTGTTTGTGTTACTGTGCAAAATTCCTTCTGTCAGTTGTATCCACTGCTATCTGCCTCTTTATATATATATATATATATATATATATATATATATATATTTGTAGTGTTGTGTGTATGTGTGTGTGTGTGTGTGTGTGTGTGTGTGTGCAGTGGAAAAGGAGGAGAAGAAACACAAACTGAACCCAGAGCAGGACATGCTGGACCACTCGTTCGAAGAAATCTGAACGCACCAAGGAACCAGGCCACTTCCTCCCCCTTCCTTTGCCTTCCCATCCCCTTCCCCACTCATCCACCCTGAATTACACCAGCGCAGCAACCGCCGTAGTCCCAGTTGTATGTCTCGTCCAAATCATCTTTTAGTGTCGAGCCCCAGTTGTGTGTCTCGTCCAAATCATCTTTTAGTGTCAAGCCCCAGTTGTGTGTCTCGTCAAAGTCATCTTTTAGTGTCAAGCCCCAGTTGTGTGTCTCGTCCAAGTCATCCTTTAGTGTCAAGCCCCAGTTGTGTGATTGTGTCTCGTCCAAATCATCTTTTAGTGTCAAGCCCCAGTTGTGTGTCTCGTCCAAGTCATCTTTTAGTGTCAAGCCCCAGTTGTGTGTCTCGTCCAAGTCATCCTTTAGTGTCAAGCCCCAGTTGTGTGTCTCGTCCAAGTCATCCTTTAGTGTCAAGCCCCAGTTGTGTGTCTCGTCCAAGTCATCCTTTAGTGTCAAGCCCCAGTTGTATGTCTCGTCCAAGTCATCCTTTAGTGTCAAGCCCCAGTTGTGTGTCTCGTCCAAGTCATCTTTAGTGTCAATCCCCAGTTGTGTGTCTCGTCCAAGTCATCTTTTAGTGTCTCAAGCCCCAGTTGTTGTCTCGTCCAAGTCATCTTTTAGTTGTCAAGCCCCAGTTGTGTGTCTCGTCAAGTCATATTTAGTGTCAAGCCCCAGTTGTGTGTCTCGTCAAGTCATCTTTTAGTGTCAAGCCCCAGTTGTATGTCTCGTCCAAGTCATCTTTAGTGTCAAGCCCCAGTTGTGTGTCTCGTCAAAGTCATCTTTAGTGTCAAGCCCCAGTTGTAGTGTCTCGTCCAAGTCATCTTTAGTGTCAAGCCCCAGTTGTATGTCTCGTCCAAGTCATCCTTTAGTGTCAAGCCCCAGTTGTGTGTCTCGTCCAAGTCATCCTTTAGTGTCAAGCCCCAGTTGTGTGTCTCGTCAAGTCATCTTTTAGTGTCAAGCCCCAGTTGTATGTCTCGTCCAAGTCATCCTTTAGTGTCAAGCCCCAGTTGTGTGTCTCGTCCAAGTCATCCTTTAGTGTCAAGCCCCAGTTGTATGTCTCGTCCAAGTCATCCTTTAGTGTCAAGCCCCAGTTGTATGTCTCGTCCAAGTCATCTGTTAGTGTCAAGCCCCAGTTGTGTGTCTCGTCCAAGTCATCCTTTAGTGTCAAGCCCCAGTTGTGTGTCTCGTCAAAGTCATCTTTTAGTGTCAAGCCCCAGTTGTGTGTCTCGTCAAAGTCATCTTTTAGTGTCAAGCCCCAGTTGTGTGTCTCGTCAAAGTCATCTTTTAGTGTCAAGCCCCAGTTGTGTGTCTCGTCAAAGTCATCCTTTAGTGTCAAGCCCCAGTTGTGTGTCTCGTCAAAGTCATCTTTAGTGTCAAGCCCCAGTTGTGTGTCTCGTCAAAGTCATCCTTTAGTGTCAAGCCCCAGTTGTGTGTCTCGTCAAAGTCATCTTTAGTGTCAAGCCCCAGTTGTGTGTCTCGTCAAGTCATCCTTTAGTCTCAAGCTTTTGTTCGCTCTCTCTTTTCATGATTGCACATTTTGTGTTCGACAGCCACAAGAAAACACAGTTTTAGAAGAAAGTCTGCTATGGGGGTTGGAGTGCGGGAGGTCTGTCTGTATAACCTGTGCCCCGCCGTCTGGCAATTCTGCGCTGTAGATTTCCTCTTCTCTGTAACGCTCTTTCATTTGACCACCCGTCTTTGTGGCCCGCTCAATTTATCCGTGGTGTAGAAAATTTGCACATAGTTTTTTTTTCTCTTTGTGTTTACAACATGGCACCTTGTGGCGGGGGAGGGGGGGTTAGGGTGTTATCTTGTTGATTAGATAATGATATTGATCTGTTGTCTAAAATGGAAGCTGCACATTCCTTCCGCAGTGTCTGTTTATCCAAATGGCTTATCATGCTTTTCTTATGGCATTGTTACGTTCATCTCTAGTCTTCTTTCATTCTTGTTTTGATGTAAGGGGCGATAAGTGAAGGGGGCACGCTGGTTTCTCAGCATGGGCGAGTTTCATGTAGAGCGTGTCAGGGAGGACAGGAAGAAATTCATGTGTACAAATCCTCAACGAAACCTTCATTACCATAACCCTCGTTGCCAGTGTTTATCCAGTCTCGGTCGAGAGAGAGAGAGAGAGAGAGAGAGAGAGAGAGAGAGAGAGAGAGAGAGAGCGTGTCTCTATGGGAAGGCGGGGGTTAGGGAGAGAGATTTCACGTGGCTGACCCACAATTCTGTGAGAGAGAGAGCGGGAGGGGGGGGGGGGGGGAGAGTGTGTTAATGTGGAGGCAAGGATTTGGGAAAGAGATTTGCATGGCTAACCCAAGACTGTGCGCGCACGTGTGTGTGTGTGTGTGTGTGTGTGTGTGTGTGTGTGTGTGTGTGTGTGTGTGTGTGTCTGCGGGCGTGGCCGCATGCGCATTTGTAAGTGCGCGCAAGCACGCACAAGGGGTGGTGAATATATTTATGTTTCAGTTCCCATGTTCCTGTATTGAACTTAGGTCTCGATTTAAAAACCCTTCTGGGTTTAAAAGAAGTCAGACTGCCTGGGTTCTTTGAAAACAGGATAACAAAACAACGGAGGAAAAAAATACTTCGAACCCACTTGAGAGATGAGAAATTGAGTACTTCGACTCGTAGAGTCTTCAAAGCAATCTGGGTGTGTTTGTTTGTACTATGTTTGATTACGTATGTTCAGTGGTGTTTGCCTAGCACTGGTGATTATTTACGATGATGCGGATTGAAGATGATTTGTATTTCCTCTATGCTGTTTCAACGCAGAGTGTGTGAGCAGCCCCGAGTGAGGTTTTCATTTTTGCTTGATGCTTGCTTTGGATGTAAGCTGGTCCTCGTTGTGTTCCAACTGCTGTTGGTTTTGTGGTGTTGTTCTCACGTATTTAGTAAACGTAATGTCAGTGTAACGTCAACATTGTTACAACAACGGAAATCATGTCATTGCTCACTCCAACTGTGGCTTATCTTTGTTACTTTCTGTGCGTGTTTAGTTTAATGCCGTGTGTGTGTGTGTGAGTGTGTGTGTGTGTGTGTGTGTGTGTGTGTGTGTGTGTATGAGAGAGATATATATGCTAATGTAGATGTGTTGTTTTGTCGGTATTTCATTGATCTCACAACGTTTCCTCGGAGCTTTAAGTGTAATCAACTTTTGTTTTTAGCGTACGTATGTTAACTATGTGTTGATACATTTGTAAGCAATGGTGAAATAATTGTTTACATGTAGTCCATGATTTTTTCTTTTTCCAGATGAGCGCTTCAGGCTTGTAACATTCAGAAATTTATAATGTCTTATCTGAGCATCAGGAACAAATTACCCATATACGTTACAGCTGAGGGTTTAAACTTTTAGCATTCTACAAATATCTGTATAGTTCAGACTCACAGAACAAGGAACTACGAAACAGTTCGGCCTCGGTCAAAATGAACCAAAGTCTGAAATCGAAGCACGAATCCTACAAACAGCTGGACGTGGTAGCAAAGCTAAACTCAGTAAACATCATCACGGTTTGATGTTCGAAAAGTTTGTCAAATTTCGCGAAAGAACTAAAGTGTCACAGTTCAGTGTATGAACTTGATGGTGACGTCAGTGGACCTTGATTTAAGAGTCACAGTTTCGTGTATGAACTTAATAATGACGTCATTGGAACTTGTTAAGTGCCACAGTTTAGAAATCGAATGACGTCAGTGGAACTTGTACAGTTTCGAGTATGAAGTTAATAATGACGTAACTGCAACTTGTTAGGTGGCACAGTTTAGAGATCATACTTTATAATGACGTCAGCGGAACCTGTAAAGTGCCCCTGTTTAGAGGTTGAAGTCTGTAATGATGACTGTGGAACTTGTGAACTAGTACAGTCTTGTGTACGAAATTGCTAATGACGCCAGCAGAGCATCAAATATCATTCGTAAGATTTTGGTGTATGGTATGAACACCTTGGCTGTCTTGCTTTAGTTTACGAACATCTTTGTATAACAGATGAATGTATGAGAACCTGACACATCACAGTACAGTGTTCAACACTGTTCATTATCACAGGTTAGTGTCTGGACGTGACAAGGGTCACGGTAAAGTGTCAAAATATCCGTAGAGTTTACAGTCATTTTATTACTCATCACAATTCAGTGTCGCAGTATTCTTGTTAACTATCACGGTTTTATTGTATGAACTTATAAAGCATAGAAGGTCTGTGTACGAGTTCATCATCTGCTACAATCTGTACGATGTATTTATCATTTGCCGCATTTCAGAGCATGATTCTGACAACTGTCACGGTCTGGTGAAAGCAGTGTTTTTGTGACAGTTTTCTAAAAAGGACTGGAAAATTGTCATGGTTTTCAAATTTGTCCGTGTTCTCTCTGCAGAGAAAGATTTTGTTATTGGTCACACCGCGACCGAGACTCGTATATAAGCTTGTTCATTGTCACCGTTGATGCATAAACGTTCTGCATGCCACAGTACGTGCTTCTTATCGTGTTGATCAGAAGTTGATTATAAGCTTTTTTTTTTTTCAATTATTACAGTTTGATGTTTGAAATGATCAGTTAGAACATGTTAGTTTTCGTGGTTTGCAGCCTGATTTTTTTTTTTTAACTTATCCTAGTTAGATGTATAAACGTTGTATATAGTATAGTTCATGAAAGAAAATGTTGTATATGTGGGAAATCGTAAACAGTAAATACCAAACAAGCTGTTTAATGAGTGCCTTGTTTACATATGTGGTAAACGTTGCAGAGGAGAAAGAAAAGGTATTTTACAGCCTTATTTCACGATCTGGAAACTCGGTGCTGCAAAGATTCTATAAAGAATTTGTTACTTATCACTGTGTGGGCCTTTGGACCTGGAAGTTTTTTTCGCCGTTTATGACAACATAATGTATGCATTCGGTAAGACAGACGTGAACTCTTGAGTGTAGTTCTGTGCCCATTCTCATGTCAATCGCATTTCTATGTCACAGTGAAGGTGAGTGAAGGCAAATACATTGTTTCTCATGGATGACTTCTGGAAGTGGGCGTGCCTGTGTAACTCTCTCTCTCTCTCTCTCTCTCTCTCTCTCTCTCTCTCTCTCTCTCTCTCTCTAGCACTCCGACCCTCTTCTTTCTCACCTTCCCTCCCTCTCTCCTCTTCCACTCTCCCTCCCCTCCCCCCCCCCCTTCTTTCCCCCATCACCTCCCACTCCCTCTGCCTCCGCGAACATCTCCACGAGAAACTATGTGATATTTCTATCTTTTGCATAGCAATAACGGTGTACACATCTAGACTACACATCATTCAAAAATGGAAGCAAGAGAACCTGGAGATATTAGAAGAAAAAGTGTTGTGGTGGTCCATGTTTTGGCATTACAGACTGGAGAATGGGAGGTAATCTGTCCAAACTACACAGCTTACATATCCAACCTACGGCCTGTCTTCACGTTATCTCCCCCTCTCCATTTCTCCACTGGGACTTCACTTTGTGCGTTCCAAAGAAGACCTGCTCAAAGGCATTGGGAGAACGTGCCTTTTTCTTCACTCCCCGTAAAAACAATGGAACTGGGTTACCAAACACTATTCGCCACATCACGTGAAAGGCAACATTGAAGAAAGCATTAAAAACATAGCTATCGCAATACAACACACTCTAAACTACCTCAGCCTCATAACTTTCACATTCCTTTTTCATTAAAACGTAAGAAAGGATTAAAAAAAAAAAAATCCTATTGCAATACAACACACTCTAAACCAGCCCTGCTCATTACTTCCACATTTCGCTCTCATTAAAACGTATGTTCATAAATAACTACTCGTGTACATTTATATATTACCTGTACGGTTTTACCAGATGTAAGAGTATGTTTTAGCCCACCTTCTCAGCTTCTCAATGTTTTTATGCATCTAGATTTTTATGTAGATAGTCTTGTTTACCCATACGATTTTGCCGTGATTTGTACATTATGTTTGCCGAAAGTACGATGAATACGACAAACTGAAAAATTAATACGTCGATAAAAAAAAAAAAAAAAAAAATCTGGAGACAAAGTTCTTCATGTAATTGCTGTTGCTGCGTGTAACTATTGTTCTTGTGCGCTACGACCAAAGAGCGACAACTCGCGCTAACTCGCGCGCGAAATTGTTTCTGGAGGCGATTGTCGTTGACGACATGCGGATACACTGGCACAATAGCGGACACTTCAGGTTCTGAAATAGTGGAGGGGGAGAGGAGGGGGGGGGGGGGGGGGGGGGGGGGGGGCAAGCGAGAGAATCGGAATTGTGCCAGAGTATGCTGATAAATCAGGTTTGAAAGTAATTTGTATCGGGAGAAAGTTTTTGTCGGTATTGTTGATGCTTTTTTTTCTTTTTTTTTCCTTTCTTTTTGTTTTTTTTTCAACTGTAGGTGCTGGAATATCAGGTTTCCCGCTACTGTCTATTCTCTGCCACGTAATACCATATTTGAAAACGCACGACCTTCTCCACCACCACCACCCCTCCACCCCCCCCCCCCCCCCCCCCCCTCCCGCTTTTACAAAAATGTGGAAGAGGTGTACACACACATG
>CM065742.1:46217026-46229526 GCA_033310375.1 Conus canariensis
GATTCCCTCTCTCTTTCAGCAGGGCTACATGAAGAGTCCCTCTCTCTTTCAACAGGGCTACATGAAGAGTCCCTCTCTCTTTACAACAGGGCTACATGAAGAGTCCCTCTCTCTTCAACAGGGCTACATGAAGATTCCCTCTCTTGTTCAACAGGGCTACATGAAGATTTCCTCTCTGTGTCAACAGGGCTACATGAAGATTCCCTCTCTCTTTCAACAGGGCTACATGAAGATTCCCTCTCTGTGTCAACAGGGCTACATGAAGATTCCCTCTCTGTTCAACAGGGCTACATGAGATTCCCTCTCTCTTTCAACAGGGCTACATGAAGATTCCCTCTCTGTGTCAACAGGGCTACATGAAGATTCCCTCTCTCTTTCAACAGGGCTACATGAAGATTCCCTCTCTCTTTCAACAGGGCTACATGAAGATTCCCTCTCTCTTTCAACAGGGCTACATGAAGATTTCCTCTCTCTTTCAACAGGGCTACATGAAGATTCCCTCTCTCTTTCAACAGGGCTACATGAAGATTCCCTCTCTCTTTCAACAGGGCTACATGAAGATTCCCTCTCTCTTTCAACAGGGCTACATGAAGATTTCCTCTCTCTTTCAACAGGGCTACATGAAGATTCCCTCTCTTTCAACAGGGCTACATGAAGATTCCCTCTCTCTTCAACAGGGCTACATGAAGATTTCCTCTCTCTTTCAACAGGGCTACATGAAGATTTCCCTCTCTCTTTCAACAGGGCTACATGAAGATTTCCTCTCTCTTTCAACAGGGCTACATGAAGATTCCCTCTCTCTTTCAACAGGGCTACATGAAGATTCCCTCTCTCTTTCAACAGGGCTACATGAAGATTCCCTCTCTCTTTCAACAGGGCTACATGAAGATTCCCTCTCTCTTTCAACAGGGCTACATGAAGATTCCTCTCTCTTTCAACAGGGCTACATGAAGAGTCCCTCTCTCTTCAACAGGGCTACATGAGGATTCCCTCTCTGTGTCAACATGGCTACATGAAGAGTCCCTCTCTCTTTCAACAGGGCTACATGAAGATTCCCTCTCTCTTTCAACAGGGCTACATGAAGAGTCCCTCTCTCTTTCAACAGGGCTCATGAGGATTCCCTCTCTCTTTCAACAGGGCTACATGAAGAGTCCCTCTCTCTTTCAACAGGGCTACATGAAGAGTCCCTCTCTCTTTCAACATGGCTACATGAAGAGTCCCTCTCTCTTTCAACAGGGCTACATGAAGAGTCCCTCTCTCTTTCAACAGGGCTACATGAAGAGTCCCTCTCTCTTTCAACAGGGCTACATGAAGAGTCCCTCTCTCTTTCAACATGGCTACATGAAGATTCCCTCTCTCTTTCAACAGGGCTACATGAAGAGTCCCTCTCTCTTTCAACAGGGCTACATGAAGAGTCCCTCTCTCTTTCAACAGGGCTACATGAAGAGTCCCTCTCTCTTTCAACAGGGCTACATGAAGAGTCCCTCTCTCTTTCAACAGGGCTACATGAAGAGTCCCTCTCTCTTTCAACATGGCTACATGAAGATTCCCTCTCTCTTTCAACAGGGCTACATGAAGAGTCCCTCTCTCTTTCAACAGGGCTACATGAAGATTCCCTCTCTCTTTCAACAGGGCTACATGAAGATTCCCTCTCTCTTTCAGCAGGGCTACATGAAGATTTCCTCTCTCTTTCAACAGGGCTACATGAAGAGTCCCTCTCTCTTTCAACAGGGCTACATGAGAAGATTCCCTCTCTCTTTCAGCAGGGCTATATGACGATTTCCTCTCTCTTTCAACAGGGCTACATGAAGATTCCCTCTCTCTTTCAACAGGGCTACATGAAGAGTCCCTCTCTGTGTCAACACGGCTACATGAGGATTCCCTCTCTCTTTCAGCAGAGCTACATGAAAATTCCTTCTTTTTTTTTCAACAGGGCTACATGAAGATTCTTACGTTATGCACACATGTGTATTTGCACGTGTCTGTATGTGTTTGTACGTGGATTTATGCCCCTTTTTTCATCCCCTCAGAAGTCCATACCCTACCATGCCAGACAGGAACATCTATGATCAAACGACAGTAGGAGGCACAGAGGGACGCTTCATTGCATTCAATTCAGACATACATGCATCAGAGTAAAGAGCGAAGTGTACACCCATGTCCTGATTTAAATGGATTAAGTTAAACATGGTGTATCAGAGTTTATGGAAACAAGAGGAGAATGTTTACTGTTGAAAACATTTCTTAAGAACTTAAACATGTAACTTAAGATCAAAGTGTGTTAAAAGTTGACGACAAAAATTGTATTGTAATCAAAACAGAACTTAGATACATGTTTCAGAACAACAAACACACACACACACACACACACACACACACACACACACACACACACACACACACACACACACACACGCTCCCCCTCCCAATCCCTTCGCACCCCATCCCCATCCACAAACCTCCTCCAAGCTTCTTCTACACATATACACACACGCGCGCGCGCGTGCGCGCGCTCCCCCTCCCAATCCCTTCCCACCCCACCCCCATCCACAAACCTCCTCCATGCTTCTCTCTCTCACACACACACACACACACACACACACACACACACACACAACACACACACATACGCACACACACACACACACACACACACACACACACACACACACACACGCACACACACACACACACACACACACACGCACACACTTCTCCCACCCCCACCCCTCCTCACCCCTGCCCCATCCCTCCTCACCCCGCCCCCAACCCCAACCCCAACCCCCACCCCCACCCCCACCGCCACAAGCATGCTCCTCCTACCCCTTACAACCCTTAACACACAAACCATTTCCAACTCACAGGCACGGCCTTAGCACTGGAGAGCGCAGGACGACCGTTGACCACCAAGGACAGAATAGGGATTCTGGGTCTCGAATCGAAGGCGTGGAAGAAGTAGAATCCTGAGGTAGGAGCAGTGAACTGGTCCCTGCCGAGGTCAAACGACCCGTTGGTGTTGTAGACAACGTCTGTGTACCGGTCACTTCCCGCAGAGCCGACCGCGACGAACCCTACGGGTTTTGTGGGAGTCGCTGTGTCGATGGAGAAAAAAAAAAAAAAAAAAAAAGGTTGGTTGATTGAAACAAGGCTCGCTCTCAAAGTGAGGAGAAAGAATGGTGGCAGTTGATAGTTGAGGATCTCTCTGTCTGTCTATCTCTATGTCTGTCTCTCTCTCTCTTCCCTCTGTCTGTCTCTGTCTCTCTTGTCCTCTTCTCTCTCTCTCTCTCTCTCTCTCTCTCTCTGTCCGTCTGTCTGTCGGTCGGTCTGCCTGTCTGTCAGTCTGTCTGTCTATCTCTGTCTCTGTCTCTCTCACACTCACGCACACATGCACGCACGCACACACACACACACACACACACACACACACACACACACACACACACACACACACACACACATACACACGCGCGCGTGCGCGTTGACAGAGACATAAGAAAGGGAAGACATGGGAACCAGTAGAGACTGACCACATATGCCATCACTCGTGCTAAATGCTCTCAGGCGTGCATTTTCCATCATTCTGTTTGTTGTTTGTGGTGTCTGAAGGAAACATTTATATATTTTTAAAAAATGCCTGTCTGTTTGGATTTCTGTATTAAAATTTGCGTTGTCTGTTTGGATTTCTGTATTAAAATTTGCGTTATTTAACAACCTTGTTAATGTGTGTTCGCCTATGCGTTGCCTCGTTGTTTGTTTGTTTGTTTGTTGTTGTTGTTGTTTCTTTCTTTTTTCAACAAAACTGCCGTTTTGTTTTATTATATCAACATCAGTGTGCTCTATGTTGTCATTTCTGCTAGGCGTTTCGGTGTTCTAAGCAGCATTCTTTTGCAGTTAGGGGCATGTCTTTATTTCATAATGGGAGCAAGAGTTACCCGACTTGTTTGTTTACTGTTTACTGCTCCCTTCCTCATTTCAGATTTCCTTTCTTACCAGTGAACCCGAGGTGACCTGTGTATGTTACTGTTCGTCCGTGTGTTTGTTTGACTATGTTCAAGATGAAAAAGGCTGCGCCGTCTAGAATAAAATGTTCGTTTGTGTTTGTTCATTTCTGCAATTGTTGTTACTGTGCAGATGTGCCCAGTACAGGGTACAGGGTATCTCATCATTTGGGCGGATTGTCTCCATGCGTGCTCTGTGTGCTTTGTATTGTCATTTCTGATGATAACTCGGTGTCGTAAGCAGCATCACTCGTTTGGAGTTATGGGCGTGTATTTATTTCATCACGGGAACAAGAGTTACCATACTTGTTTGTTGTTTTACTGATGACTGTCCACTGCCTTACTTAAGATTTCCTTTCCATCCAACAAATTCAGTACAGAGAGAAGAGGAGGAAAGATCAGAAGGCAGGAAGGGGAGGGGGTGCCGGGGAAGGAGGGAGGAGGGGGAGGAGGGGGGATACGGAAGCAGGAAGTGAGAGGGAAGGAGGGGGAGGAGGAAGGGAAATCACCTGGAGGTCGCGCTGTACTCCCGTTGACAACAAACGCAGTGGAGACCTCACTTCTCACAGCTGCGATGCTCTGGCGTAACTGAAACACGGCCATAGGACACTTCACCAATCCCGACACACGCTATGCAACAGAGGTGAGCTGAACATGCTATCGGCCACAGGCCCTTAAAGTATAAGGTGACCCACACCGTACGCAGTCTGTGTAGTTCGGTCGGTGAGGTGACAAAGGGTTGCATTGTCGTCCCCGTCGCTGCTGGGTCGGAGTTGGTGTCGTTGGTCTTCTGCCTCGTTGACAGTGTTGATGATGGCCGTCGGTGGGTCTTCTAACTCTCAGTGACCGCCTTCTTCCAAGTCTCTATAAAATCTTCTTTCAGAGAGACCGATACAGTATCCACATAATCTGTATCTCTCGGGCCTTCAGTCTCACACCGGAATGGAAATCCGTGGTATCATCCTCATTATTCTCATCGATCAAGCATGAAAAAAAACAGACTCAGATTCTGTGGTCCCTCATGTCCTGCTCTCATGGTGACCTCAGTTTCGATGTCCTCTCCAAGTTTATGGCCTTGGTTTGATTTCGTCTGGGTCACCGGTATCGGCGATTTCATAGGGGCTGTCGCTGGATGGACGTGGTGGCGCCCTCCGGAGGGAGAGCTCACTCACGCCGGCTCCGTGACTAAGCAATGATTGTCGTCGGTAGGGGGGGATTAGTAGGAGTTGTCCTGCATATGTTGGATCAGAACAGGCGCCACTGAACACCACAGAAGGGACTCGGCAGCAGTGCAGTGTCTCCTCCGGTGGGTTGCCTCTTGACGACTTGACATTGACTGCTCCCTGTAAATTGCCGGTGCCGGGGGCTGCGACCGGGTTGGGCCAGACTGTGGCTGTGGACGGGGTCTCGGAGTGAGCGGCGTGGCTGCAGTGCCACTGTGGTAGAGGATGGGACAGCAAAAAAAAAAAAAATGAACGAAATAAAATAAAATACAATAAAAATAAATAAATAAATAATGAAAAATAAATGAGTAAATAAATAAATAATAATAAATAAATAAAATAGAATGAAATGAAATGAAAATAAAACCGAAAATCCCAGCATGCTAAGACTCGGTCTGCAAATAGCCGGAGCGAAAAAAAAAAAACCGAAAGACAGGCAGCGAGGCCGACAGCAGTTATGCCCCTTTCGTGTCGATGTTTCTTTACTCCCTTATGATGGTCGCTGATCTATGAACTTTTAGACGGGTCAGACTGGGTCATGCTGTCGGCGCTGGCCATACCGCCTTCTTTATCAACCCAGTGTGACGGAAGACTTTCCCAGTCATCAGATTGCAACAGAAATCTGGCTTGGTATAAACTGAAATAAGAGACAAAGCGAAAGTACGGTACTCCTTAAAACAAAGAGAGGTAAATGGACCGTAAAGTACACACACACACACACACACACACACACACACACACACACACACACACACACACCACACACACACACACACACACACACACACACGCACGCACGCACGCACGCACGCACGCACGCACGCACGCACGTGCACACACAGTGAATAACATTAAGGAACGATTAAAAAATACAACAAAGAAGCCGAGTCGAAGACATAGACACAAAAGAGCAAATTATCAGCATAGCATTTTTCAGAGTTAGCAGATCAATGATTGTTTAGAAAAATACAGGACAAGTAGACCTGGAGGGGCAGGAAGAAGTGTGTATGTGTGTGTGTGTGTGTGTGTGTGTGTGTGTGTGTGTGTGTGTGTGTGTGTGTGTGGTGTGGTGTCTGTGGTGTGTGTGTGTGTGTGTGTGTGTGTGTGTGTGTGTGTGTGTGTGTGAGAGAGAGAGAGAGAGAGAGTCACACTGAGAGATTATTTTTTACAGAGCGTTGTACTAAGGGACACACACACACACACACACACACACACACACACACACGACGCGCGCACGCACGCAAGCACGCACGCACGCACGCACCACACACACACACACACACACACACACACACACACACACACACACACACACACAAAAGACCTCCAACCTCCTTAATTTCTTGCGCCTGTGCAATGTTGGCTTGTCGAAGCTCACGCAGCTGTTGGGAAACCGTGTCGTCTGCTCCGCTGTTGGTGCATGCGCAGTTGTCTGTTTCCATCAGAACAACAACAACAATAACAACAACAACAACAACAACAACACAAAACAATGATAACAACAACAACAACAACAACAACACAACGACAAGAATGACCATAATAAAGACTTTTACACGTGCTTACCCCCTTAAGGCGTTTCCAAAACAGAGAAATACACCACCAAAAAAAACAAACAAAAAAACTCTGGCTCAGAATGCGAACATCAAACTCTACATGTAGTTAATATCCCCCTTCCACTCACTCCCTGTCCCCCCCCCCCCCCCCCCACCCCCGCCCTCCTTTTCCATGATGATGATGATGATGATGATTCTTGTCGTTCTCGTTGCACTGTCTTTACCGTTCCGAAGACATAACGCATGGCTCTCCCTCGGCAAAACAACGGGCTTATTAGATGTGTTGGTATCTGCGACGCTGTACATAGACTTAGAGTGGTTCAAAATCAGCGTCCAGTGAGGAAAATAGGAAGACTGTGGCAGAAGACTGCGTTCTCCCGTGTGACGTACCAATTCATCTTACGTCATCTGTAGAAGATGCGTATTTCGGGCATTTTTCTTACCGATCTACAATACTCGGCACTACGCTCCTCTCATCAGCTGTGGCTTAAAAAAAAAAAAAAAGAAGACATCACCTCTAAAAAGATCACCACAATGACTCCACCATCACTGCCACCACGATGATAATTGTGAATATCCAGCCGTCGTCACCACATCCCGTGATCATTACCATACAGATCATGCATGATCCGTAGACATTACCATCGTCACACCGCCATCACAATCACGATCACCAGTGTGATCATCAGCGTGGTCCATGACAACATCATCATCAACTCAGCACATACTGTACGGTCACCACAATCCCCATATCATCACCAACACAGCACATACCTACAGTCACCACAATCACCATATCATCACCAACTCAGCGCATACCATATAGCCACCTCAATCACCATATCATCACCAACACAGTGCATACCATATAGCCACCTCAATCACCATACCATCACCAACACAGCACACATCATATAGCCACCTCAATCACCATATCATCACCAACACAGTACATACCATATAGCCACCTCAATCACCATATCATCACCAACACAGCACATACCATATAGCCACCACAATCACCATATCATCACCAACACAGTACATACCATATAGCCACCACAATCACCATATCATCACCAACACAGCACATACATACACACAAATACCATATCATCCCACACAGCAATACCATATAACACAATCCTATCACAACACAGCACATACCATATAGCCACCACAATCACCATATCATCACCAACACAGTACATACCATATAGCCACCACAAATCACCATATCATCACCAACTCAATACACACCAATACAGGCGTCCGCACAAGCCCAGCCATCCATGTCCCTTTTCCACTACCACCACGACAACGACCACGGCAACGACCACGGCAACGACCACGGCAACGACCACGAGCACAACCGCGATACTTCAGTCTAGCAGAGTAATAATGGCGGCACCTCGCGATTTGAGTTCTGCCGTCTCCTTTATCAGCATGTGTAGCGCTGACTGGATGTCTGCTACGGTCCACGCGTCTGAGACAAAGAAAAGCAGATCCATGGATCACTCTGTTCATGCAGACACCGAAGAACACACACCACACACACAACACACACACACACCACACACACACACACACACACACACACACACACCACACACACACACACACACACACACACATATTCGCGTGCACGCGCACCCATACATATACACATACACACATTATGTGCACGCTCGCAATTACTCCCGTACACATTCACCTTTTTTTCTAATATCACGAACAGTGGATAGACGTTAAATGAAAGACACACACACACACACACACACACACACACACACACACACACACGCATGCACGCACGCACGCACCAGCACGCACGCACGCACGCACGCACGCACACACACACACACACACGTGCGCGCGCACGCATACACGCACCCACCCAGCATGCACGCACGTACTCACTCACTCTCTCTCTCTCTCTCTCTCTCTCTCTCTCTCTCTCTGTGTGTTTTCTGTGTGTGCGTGTAAGAGAGAGAGAGAGAGAGAGAGAGAGAGAGAGAGAGAGAGAGAGAGAGAGAGAGAGATAGAGAAGATTTAATGTGCAAAAGCCGACGACCTATCACAATAAGGCAGGCTTTAAAATAGCGAACGTCAACAAAGTCAACTCCAAGATTAACATTACTGCCATCTCGTTAAATCCAAACTCCTGCACTCACTATTTCTCAGCTCTAGCTTTTAGTCACACTCTCAAAGGATGGCACAGACAATATATTTTCCGCGCTTATACGCACACACACCCCTCTCCGCATACTCAGTGCGTACATGCGCTTTCACACAGATACATACTGCGAGTTACCTTACAATATGGCTGGGACAGGAAAAGAAAAAGAACTCAGCGAAAGCTCTGATGAATGGTGAAGGTTTGTAAAGAAAAGCAAAAGTAGCCAAAACAAAAATTGAATTATGATAATGAGGGATGACTTTATAATGTTACTGTATATTTGAAATGTGCTTGCTTTTGCAAAGCAAAAAAAGTCGCACCACACACACGATGCACGGCAATGCCCTATTGTTTGACGGAGAAAGTAATGAAGCAGAACCGAAACTAAAAACAAAGAAACACTACAAATATTTCGTCTGACAAAAGACGATGAAGACAGAAAGAAATTATGCAGAGTTTCAGGGAAAATTGTGCTGACACAAACTGACAACATGAGTAACTTCTCTATATTTTGGAAAGATTTAGAGAAGTTGAGTTGAGAAAGAAAAAAAGAAAAAAAAGGCAAAAGTGGGCAAACTGAATTAGAATATTCGACTCTAAAGTGTACTTAATATTGATATCTATTCCTGAAGTACGGCACACCACAAGCTTCATAACATAGAAAGAATTCATCCTATGGCACGTCAATTCTATAAGAGCGTTCCTGGTTGCACCTCACAAGCTGGCGTGCGGAGAATTGGACAATTATCCTTCCTTATACACAGCTGTGCACGCGGCGTAAAAGTAGGTTGCGTCTGCTACACAAAAGTGAAAACAGACGACCTAACCAAGCTTATGGAATGTTAATTAATTTCGACAAAAATCGAAAAAAAAAAAAGGTGGATTATTGAGGTAATTGGAATTTTCAATTGCGCAAGATTTGACGTTCTGAGGCTCACTAATGGTGGTTGGTTATGAGAAAACGGTTTGGAAATTCCTCAAACGAAGGCTAACTGATATGTATGCGTAGAACTGATCTGCTTCCACGAGAAACAAAGAACGATACGAACTGTACTCTTCGTTTACATCTGCCTTTAAAAACTGGAAAATTCATTTCTAACATGTGCTGTTTTCCGGTAACTCTTACACCGCTGCGCGTCTGAGATTGCTCCTTTTAAATCTATGGATATAGTGGCAACCCAGCTAGCAAGAATGTTCAAAGGCTGTACTTATTCATTCAGAGACATTTTGTATGGCTCTGTTGTATATGTGGTGATTTCTTTGAGTTAAACTGCGCGTGCGCGCGCGTGTGTGCGTGTGTGCGTGCGTGCGTGCGTGGTGTGTGTGTGTGTGTGTGTGTGTGTGTGTGTGTGTGGTGCGTGTGTGCGCGTGCGTGCGTGCGCGCATGTGTGTGTGTGCGCACGTGCGTGCGCGCGCGTGTGTGTTTGTATGTGTGTTGTGTATATGTTTAAAAAATGTTGGATTAGAAATGTGTAAGGCTTGTTTCTTCGCCCTTTCACTAAGTGTCTCGAGTGGGACGGAAAAATAAAGCTGTGCTGTGAAAATATGTAAACATTGTGTGTGGATGTGTTTGACCGTGGTGTGTACGTAGGTCGATGGTCGAAGTATTCGAAGTCTGAAACCGAACCCCTCCCCCACCCTCTCTGTCTGTCTGTCTGTCTGTCTGTCTGTCTATCTATCTGTCTGTCTGTCTGTCTGTCTGTCTGTCTGTCTGTCTCGCAGAGAGAGAGAGAGAGAGAGAGAGAGAGAAGAGAGAGAGAGAGAGAGAGAGAGAGAGAGAGAGAGGCCATAATAAATGACACCCATTTACTAGTGACCTCTCTCTCTCTCTTCTCTCTCTCTCTCTCTCTCTCTCTCTCTCTCCCGTCGCCCCATCTCCTTTCCACTCACCCACCCACCCACCCACCCACCCTACTTTCTCACCCCGTCCCTTTTCTTCCCACGTCCACCCCCTCAGACTGTCCACCCCGATTAGATGAGCTGTCCATGTAACCATCTCTTACCTCGTTCAGGTCAGAAGGCTGCACTGGTCAAGGGGTATGATGATACTTAAAGTATCGGCCTCCACCCACCCACTCACCCACCCACCCGTTTCTCCTGCCACGACCTCCCCCCCCCTCCCCCCCCCCCCCCCCCCCCCAATCTCTGCCTCTTTACTCTCATTCCCTCCCCTTAGTTAATCCCGCCAAAGTGACTGGGCTGCCGACCAGTGCTGCCTTTTGTTTGTTTGTTTGCTGGTTTGTTTGTTTGTTTGTTTTCGACAGGACATTGCCACAGTGAACGGCACCGATGACACATAGGTAGTGATCCCTTTTTCCCCCGCATATCTCCCTGCCCTCTCACCTTCCCCTTCCACCCCCCTCTCTCTCTCTCTCTCTCTCTCTCTCTCTCTCTCTCTCTCCCTCCATCTCTCTGTCTGTCTGTCTGTCTCTCTCTCTCTCTCTCTCTCTCTCTCTCTCTCTCTCTCTCTCTCCTCTCTCTCTCTCTCTCTCTCTCTCTCCCTCTCTCTCTCTCTGTCTCTGTCTCTCTTCCTCTCTCTCTCCCTCCATCTCTCTGTCTGTCTGTCTGTCTGTCTGTCTGTCTCTCTCTCTCTCTCTCTCTCTCTCTCTCTCTCTCTCTCCTCCCTCTCTCTCCCTCTCTCCCCCCCTCTCTCTCTCCCTCCCTCCCTCCCTCCCTCTCTCTCTCTCCCTCTCTCTCTTCCTCCATCTCTCTGTCTGTCTCTCTGTCTCTCTCTTCTCCCTCTCTCTCTCTCTCTCTCTCTCTCTCTCTCTCTTCCTCCCTCCCTCCTCTCTCTCTCCCTTCCTCTCTTTCTCTCTCTCTCTCTCTCTCTCTCTCTCTCTCTCTCTCTCTCCCTCCCTCCCTCTCTCTCTCTCCTCCCTCTCTCTCTCTCTCTTCCTCCCTCCCTCCCTCTCTTCTTCTTCTTCTTCAGAACCACCCGCCCCCTTCCATTCCCATCCCTCACGCTACACGTTCCACTCTCCTCCATCCTTATACCCCCCTCCACCCCCACCCCTTTTTTTTTTCTCTTCCATCAGCGTGTTGTTACGGCTGAGGTCCGAGATAACAATCATACAGGTCATGGCCCCTGTTTCTCCTGAGTCCCCGCCCCCCCTCCCCCCTCCCCTCTCGCATTCCTCTCTTTCTCCCTCCGTCCGTTCGCGCCCTCCTCTCCCTCCCCTCCCTCCTCTCCCTCCCCTCCCTCCCATCTATCCTCCTTAAATAGACCATATCTAAAAATCTGCAAGGGAGGTAATTTGTGTCAGAGCTTCCGGTTCAGCGAGAGTGACCCCGCCGTTTTCAACGGGACGCAGGGCTAATGTGGGTGCGCCCCGAGCAGCTTAGCTCAATCAAGCGTGTAAAACAGCGCCCTTCTTGTAGGGTAATGCAGTGACAGGTGTTATTCCCATCCTTATCGTGGCGTGCACTTCCAGTCAAATACCTTGCCCTCTAGATCAATTTGCTGGGCCTATGATATACTGGGAAGAGGTATCTCAATTTGCAATGGAAAGACACGCGTTTTTCTTTCCCTGATCTTTTTTCCCCA
>CM065742.1:46234526-46239526 GCA_033310375.1 Conus canariensis
ATGTTGTCAGTTTACACTGGGTCTGTACTACAGTTCTCTATCCATCTGCAATGTTGTCAGTTTATACTGGGTCTCTACTCACAGTTTCTCTATCCATTCTGCAATGTTGTCAGTTTATACTGGGTCTGTCTACTGTTCTATCCACTCGCAATTGTCAGTTTTACTTCTTATTCACATTTCTCATCCATTCCATGTTGTAGTTTACACGTCTTATCACAGTTTCTCACCTTCTGCAAGTGTAGTTAACTGGTCTACTACAACAGTTTCTCTATCCACTCTGCAATGTTGTCAGTTTATACTGGGTCTCTACAACAGTTTCTCTATCCATTCTGCAATGTTGTCAGTTTATACTGGGTCTCTACACATAGTTTCTCTATCCATTCTGCAATGTTGTCAGTTTATACTGGGTCTCTACTCACAGTTTCTCTATCCATTCTGCAATGTTGTCAGTTTATACTGGGTCTCTACTCACAGTTTCTCTATCCATTTTGCAATGTTGTCAGTTCATTCAATGAGGACTGCAGACTGGATGTGAGTTGGTTACGTTTACTGGTAAAGTGATTTAGCTTCGATGTTCCTACTGCATAAATTTGATTGGATAAATGTTTATGATGCGACTTGACTGTTATTCCTATGTTTTCATTGTATCATTTTGATTCGATTGCTTTTGATGCGACTTCCATTTGTTCATTGTATTATTGAGTGGATTGTCTGCATTTCGAGTTATTTGATGTGATGCAATGTTTTCAATAGACTGATATGGGCCGATCGCATATGATGCAACTTGGTGTGATTTCACCGTGTTCGGTGCATCATTGTGAGCAGATTGCATCTGATGTGAGTTGGTATGCGACTTTAATGTTGCACGTGCATCTGATGCTGGTCTAGACCTTAATTATGTGAGTTGGATAATATCAACTGTGAGTGCAGTAACACTTCAGTTGTTTTTTTCCATTCTCATTTCAACAGTTTTCTCTGGCATATACTATCTGATTTCAGATCAGATCGCCAGTAGACACAGAGCTAACAATAACGTGTCCATATCCAAAAAAATGTATGGGGGAGGGGGGAGAGGATGCATTTAGAGATGCACCTAAGGATAAATCTATTGACCCCCCCCCCCCCCCCCCCCCCCCCACACCACACACACACACACACCGGTGGGAGGAAAGTGGGTTCGGAAAGTGACGGTTTGACCTAGCAAATGTCAACACTACCCCCTTCAAAATCAACGTGTAAAAGGACCAAGTTTTCTCTATCACTGGAGCATGTTGTCGTTGAAACATAGCTGAATATTGACAAGTTTTCTATATCACTGGAGCATGTTGTCGTTGAAACATAGCTGAATATTGACAAATTTTCTGTATAACTGGAGCATTTTGTCGTTGAAACATAGCTGAATATTGACAAGTTTTCTATATCACTGGAGCATGTTGTCGTTGAAACATAGCTGAATATTGACAAGTTTTCTATATCACTGGAGCATGTTGTCGTTAAAACATAGCTGAATATTGACAAGTTGTCTGTATCACTGGAGCATGTTGTCGTTAAAAATAGCTGAATATTGACAAGTTGTCTGTATCACTGGAGCATGTTGTCGTTGAAACATAGCTGAATATTGACAAGTTATGTCTGTCACTGGAGCATGTTTTCGTTGAAACATAGCTGAATATTGACAAATTTCTGTATCACTGGAGCATGTTTTCGTTGAAACATAGCTGAATATTGACAAATTTTCTGTATCACTGGAGCATGTTTTCGTTGAAACATAGCTGAATATTGACAAGTTGTCTATATCACTGGAGCATGTTTTCGTTAAAACATAGCTGAATATTGACAAGTTTTCTATATCACTGGAGCATGTTTTCGTTGAAACATAGCTGAATATTGACAAGTTGTCTATATCACTGGAGCATGTTTTCGTTGAAACATAGCTGAATATTGACATGTTTTCTGTATCACTGGAGCACTGTTGTCGTTGAAACATAGCTGAATATTGACAAGTTGTCTATATCTCTGGAGCATCTTTTCGTTGAAACATAGCTGAATATTGACAAGTTTTCTATATCACTGGAGCATGTTGTCGTTGAAAACATATGACAGGTTTTCTATGTCACTGGAGCATGTTTTCGTTGAAACATAGCTGAATATTGACATGTTTTCTATATCACTGGAGCATGTTTTAGTTGAAACATAGCTGAATATTGACATATTTTCTATATCACTCGAGCATGCTTAGTTGAAACATAGCTGAATATTGACATGTTTTCTATATCACTGGAGCATGCTTTAGTTGAAACATAGCTGAATATTGACAAGTTGTCTATATCACTGGAGCATGTTGTCGTTGAAACATAGCTGAATATTGACATGTTTTCTGTATCACTGGAGCATGTTGTCGTTGAAACATAGCTGAATATTGACAAGTTGTCTATATCACTGGAGCATATTGTCGTTGAAACATAGCTGAATATTGACAAGTGTCTATATCACTGGAGCATGTTTGGTTGAAACATAGCTGAATATTGACAAGTTGTCTATATCACTGGATCATGTTGTCGTTGAAACATAGCTGAATATTGACAAGTTGTCTGTATCACTGGAGCATGTTTTAGTTGAAACATAGCTGAATATTGACAGGTTGTCTATATCACTGGAGCATGTTGTCGTTGAAACATAGCTGAATATTGACAAATTTTCTGTATCACTGGAGCATGTTTTCGTTGAAACATAGCTGAATATTGACAAGTTTGTCTGTATTACTGGAGCATGTTTTCGTTGAAACATAGCTGAATATTGACATGTTTTCTATATCACTGGAGCAGTTGTCGTTGAAACATAGCTGAATATTGACAATGTTTTCTTATCACTGGAGCACGTTGTCGTTGAAACATAACTGAATATTGACAGTTTCTATATCTCTGGAGCATCTTTTCGTTGAAACATAGCTGAATATTGACAAGTTTTCTATATCACTGGAGCATGTTGTCGTTGAAACATATGACAGTTTTCTATGTCACTGGAGCATGTTGTCGTTGAAACATAGCTGAATATTGACAAGTTGTCTATATCACTGGAGCATGTTGTCGTTGAAAGATGGCTGAAGATTGACATGTTTTCTATATCACTGGAGCATGTTGTGGTTGAAACATAGCTGAATATTGACATGTTGTCTATATCACTGGAGCATGCTTTAGTTGAAACATAGCTGAATATTGACAAGTTGTCTATATCACTGGAGCATGTTGTCGTTGAAACATAGCTGAATATTGACAAGTTTTCTGTATCACTGGAGCATGTTTTCGTTGAAACAGCTGAATATTGACAGGTTGTCTATATCACTGGAGCATGTTATCGTTGAAACATAGCTGAATATTGACATGTTTTCTGTATCACTGGAGCATGTTGTCGTGGAAACATAGCTGAATATTGACAGCTTCTGGCCTGAGCAGATAAAGGAAGCTCTAGCACGTTAAGACAACAACAACGACACGGGTGGACAGGGAGAGGAGGGAGGGGAGGGGGGACACTCTCAGGGCTTTCTTTAGATCGACATCCGTGGGGGTGGGGGTTGGATGGGGGCTCGAAGGGTGGGGGGGGGGGGGGGGGGGGTAAATCCAGCATATGCCAGAATTATCTTCCAACTCCTCTCATGTAGTTTTGTTTCTGTATGGGTAGACTGAACAGCCCATCAAATCGCACATTAACTGGCTGCAGAACATGATGATGTAGCTGCTGATGTGACCCTCAGAGGGAAGTTGTTTTTTTTTTTTTTTTTTTTTTTTCTTTTTTTTTTTTTTTAGGGGAGAACGAAACAGTAAAACTTCAGCTTCCCCTGATTCAGAACATTACCTTACTATTGCCATTGAGCCTCAGAAATCATTAACCGGTTTATATTGCCCCATTTGAGCCCTCTTAGAAATCATTAACCGGTTTATATTGCCCCATTTGAGCCCTCTTAGAAATCATTAACCGGTTTATATTGCCCCATTTGAGCCCTCTTAGAAATCATTAACCGGTTTATATTGCCCCATTTGAGCCCTCTTAGAAATCATTAACCGGTTTATATTGCCCCATTTGAGCCCTCTTAGAAATCATTAACCGGTTTATATTGCCCCATTTGAGCCCTCTTAGAAATCATTAACCGGTTTATATTGCCCCATTTGAGCCCTCTTAGAAATCATTAACCGGTTTATATTGCCCCATTTGAGCCCTCTTCGTCTCAAGAGTGAGGGAAGGGTAGCAACAGTGAGGAAACTAAAAGCAAGCCGTACAGTTAAAAATTTAGGGGAGCGGAGGGGTGGTGGTGGTGGATATGTATAGAACTAAGTCTTGGGTTCGTCCAGACTGATCCCCCAGAAGCAGGGGCACGGGGTGGGTAGAACTGGTATATGTCAGAACTGCCCTCTCCAAAACGATGGTTTAAAAAAAAAAAGTTCTTAAGGACTTAGGCATGTAGTTGTCAAAGTATTGAAAAGTATTGAGAGTTACACACCTGAAATAAAAGAGATCGCAGCACCTTGACATAATTAAAAAGTGGAGGAAGGGTGTGGGTGGGGTATATATATCCAGAATCCCCCTATAGCCTAGCCACCCGCACCCACACTCGGGTGGCCTATTCCAGAATTACCCCCACTCCCTCCCTCATATTTTTTTTTCTTGTTTCTTTGCGGGAGGGTCAATGGCGGATCTTGCCCTGGGAATACGTTCAGGTCGACGTGTGGTGACAAAGCGGGATGAGGCAGGCTACCTACCCTGTTCCTATCTACATGTTTTGTTCTGGTACCAACAGTAGACGCAGAGCATCGGTTCTGATGCCAGTCCGCGTGCGAGAGCTCGCTGGCTTCAGCGTCACAGCTGCCACTGGTGACACGTGCCCTTTTTTTTTTATCCGCCTACACTTAAAGGCAGACCAATTGAAGTACAGCGGATACCCATCTGATGCTTGACTCAACCAAGCAAGAGAATCAAGCAAGAGGCGCAACTCGCAGAGCTAAGCA
>CM065742.1:46244526-46252026 GCA_033310375.1 Conus canariensis
TCTGCCATCCCGCTCGTCGCCACCCCCCCCCCCCCCCCCTCCCCCGCCCTGGTTCCGGCGCCACAGCAAATTAACCCTTTCCCCGCCACTTACGCGCCACGATGGTGAGGGCTGTGGGGGAACTTGGAGCCGTAGCCAATCTCAAAGCTGTAGCAGCCTCCGTCGTGGCGGTTGTCTCCCAGCAGGTAGTTGATCTGCTCCACGCCCCATTTCGCCCCGGCTCCAGGTTCGATTCCCGCGTCGGCGGCTGCTAGAGCGATCCAAGCGGCGTTGCCTGAAAGCAAAGGGTTAACACGAACATGAAATGGAAGCAAAGGGTTGACACGAACATGAAATGGAAGCAAAGGGTTGACACGAACATGAAATGGAAGCAAAGGTTACACGAACCTGATAATGGATAATGGAAGCAAGGGTTACCACGAACATGAAATGGAAGCAAAGGGTTAACATGAACATGAAATGGAAGCAACAGGGTTAACACGAACATGAAATGGAAGCAAAGGGTTAACACTGAACATCGAAATGGAAGCAAAGGGTTAACACGAAGATGAAATGGAAGCAAAGGGTTAACATGAAGATGAAATGGAAGCAAAGGGTTAACATGAAGATGAAATTGAAGCTAAGGTTACTATGAAGAGAAATGGAAGCAAGGGTTAACAATGAATGGAAAAAGGTTAACATGAAGATGAAATGGAAGCTAAGGGTTAATATGAAGATGAAATGGAAGCAAAAGGTTAACATGAAGATGAAATGGAAGCTAAGGGTTATCATGAAGATGAAATGGAAGCAAAAGGTTAACATGAAGATGAAATGGAAGCTAAGGGTTATCATGAAGATGAAATGGAAGCAAAAGGTTAACATGAAGATGAAATGAAGCTAAGGTTAACAGAAATGAAATGGAAGCAAAAGGTTAACATGAAGATGAAATGAAGCAAGGGTTACATGAAGATGAAATGGAGCAAAAGGTTAACATGAAGATGAAATGAAGCTAAGGGTTAACATGAAGATAAAATGGAAGCAAAAGGTTAACATGAAGATGAAATGAAGCTAAGGGTTAACATGAAGTTGAAATGGAAGCAAAAGATTAACATGAAGACTACTGAGTAAAACGCGTGTATGAGGATCCCATCCCACCCACCCCCTCCCCCCGTCACCGTGTTCATGTAGTTAAAACCTCCCTGGAGGTCAGATGGTGAGGCCTTCGTTTGCTGCTGTGTTTTTGATGACGCTGATGGGTGTTGTGGCGGATTTGAACATGGACCAGTAGTGTCGAATCGTCGCTTCCTTAGTGTTGATTCGCCGCGTCGCCAGTGTCTGTTCAGGCTTGTGCATGGTCATCATTGTACTGCACGAGCAGTTCGTCTCTTCAATATCGTGTCGAGTCAGAGGAACAAGCCGGGGTGGCTCGTGTAGAACTACGCGTGTATCAACTGATACAAACTAGAACGCAGTTGAATCCAAGCTTTCCTCCCACATTGCACCATCTATCCTAGCCCAGGAGCGGAGGCTCAGGTCTCCAGACACATCGCTGAGGAAGAATCACTTAGGACCTGGGGTGGTGTTCCGAGTGGACTGTGCAATTCATACGAGCTACTATTAGAAACATAGAGCGAGGAGGAGCGGTGGGAGGTGTTTTTTTTTTTTTTTTTTTTTTTTTTTTTTTTTTTTTTTTTTTTTACTTTTGTGTTAGCTTCTTCTTCTTCTTCTTCTTTGTACACACAGACAGGAATCCAAGAGGCACTGACGAAGCTGTTGTGCGGCGGAGGCCCTCCAGAGACCCATAGAACTTCTCCCGCCCGCGTCGATGTGTCAGCAGGCCAGGTCTCTGCTCTTAGCTTTTGATTTGTTGGACAGTCCTGCAGGAAGTGTTCCACAGTCATTGGGGCTGTACCGCATGGGCACCTTGAAGACTTGCCAATGTGGAATTTTTTTTGTGAGCATGTGGTGTTCGAGTCTGGAGTGCCCTGTCCTCAGTACTCACAATGCTCACGTGGTCTGGTCTGGGCAGCAGATAGTCTGCATCCTTCTTGTTGAAGTCGGGGTGCTGCTCAAGCCATCTTCTTTTCTGCTTCTTGCTAATGCTTTTGGCTTGTCCGAAGGAGACTTTCTGCTCCAGTTGGGGCTGCTCTCTTCCTTTCTTTGCCAGTCAGTCCTGTGTGAGTTTGAGTTTCACTGCAGCTATTAAAAGCGTGCGTCACTTCCTGTGGATCTGATTGGCTCTCTGTCCGCCTGCTACCACAGGTTGTCTCTCTGTCCGCCTGCTACCACAGGTTGTCTCTCTGTCCGCCTGCTACCACAGGTTGTCTCTCTGTCCGCCTGCTACCACAGGTTGTCTCTCTGTCCGCCTGCTACCACAGGTTGTCTCTCTGTCCGCATACCTGGCCGCTGATTGTGTGGAACTGTCAGGTTGTCTCTCTGTTGACCATACCTGGCCGCTGAGTGTGTGGAACTGTCAGGTTGTCTCTCTGTTGACCATACCTGGCCGCTGAGTGTGTGGAACTGTCAGGTTGTCTCTCTGTTGACCATACCTGGCCGCTGAGTGTGTGGAACTGTCAGGTTGTCTCTCTGTTGGCCATACCTGGCCGCTGATTGTGTGGAACTGTCAGGTTGTCTCTCTGTTCGCCATACCTGGCCGCTGAATGTGTGGAACTGTCAAGTGTAAAGCACACACGTGGTGGTTTTCGCGTGGCCAAAGACTACGTGCGGGCAATGGGTCGCCTTCGCTAAATAGTGAACAACAGTTGACTGATACACGTGGTTACCTGCCAGGGCAGCCCCGGCCACTGAACAGTCCTCGTGTTGCAGCTCGCGGTGCCTTTACGTAAGTTATGAGTATACTCCCTTCAAGTGAGGCGACGACATTTCTTTCAATTGAAAAAAAAAAAAAAACCCACTTTCCATTTGATTTCTCTCTCTCTTTGTGTCTGTGTCTGTCTGTCTGTCTGTCTGTCTGTCTTCTCTCTCACGCACGCACACGCGCGCGTGCACACACACACACACACACACACACACACACACACATGCACACGCGCGCGCGCGCACACACACACACACACACACACACACACACACACACACACACACACACACAAAACACCAACTGCTATTTTTACTACTACTGCTACTACTACTATTACTACTACCACCACCATTTCCACTTTTACGGCAAAATGGCGTACCAGCATATCGGTTGGCTCCCCATTTGTCCCTCCAGGCCAGGCCGCACGGCGTGTAGGGCACGGACCCCCCTGGCATGTAATCACGGACGAATCCCGCCACGTCGGTCTTGTAGGCGGCATCCTGGGTCTCTTCGTACAGCAGCAGCTGTGGACAACACATCGTGACCCCATCGCCTTGGTCAGTTAAAGGGTGTTACAGCTGCTAGTCTTGCCACACAGGGAGCAAGGAGTCAACGTAGATGAACCCTCCTTGGTTTGGTTCTTATCCTATTTCTTCTTCTTACAAGCATCATTATCAGCATCATCGTCGTCGTCGTCGTTGTCATCATCAGCAGCAGCAGCATCGTCATTGTCATTTAAATAATAATGATGATGAGAACAACACGAACAATAAATATAATAATAACATCAATAATAATGATAATGTTAATAATGATAATTATCATATCTTCATGACATCACCATTATCATCACTACTGTTACAACTACTACTACAACTAATTATTATTACTATCACATTATCATTATCATCATTATGATTATTATCATTATTATTATTATTACTTTTGCTCTTCTTATTATTGTGTTGTTGTTGTTGTTAATATGATGATGATTACTATTATTGTTATTATGACCATCATTGTTATCATCATCAGGTGATTTTTTTTTATTGTAGTGTTCTAGTATAGACAACTTTTCTTCATCCGTGTTCATACAAATGCTCTCTGTGGGTTTTTTTTTTCAATAAATACACGAGCAGCCTATTATTTCCCCTTCAATTTGTCATTTACAAAACTTTGAGAAAAGTTTCATCTGTGCAAAAATAAGACGACGTTTTATCCACAGAGTGTGTCGAATACGTGTTGCTGGTACAGAATATTCAGTCTTTTTCGGAGACGAAATGAAATGTTCCAGTAGTTCCGCATGATCATCTTATATTAAAGTCTAAACAATTGTTTCTTGTAAACCCTGCCTCATTCTCCACCCCCCACGTGTCTATCTTTTGATGTTGTTGTTATATTTTTCTTTTTTGTTCCTTTTTTATCTTTGTTCTGTTGGTAGATACTTATCTAATTTATCAAGGGTTTAAAATTATTGACATCGATATAAACAGACTATAAGTAGGAGAGCCAACACATCTCTGGGATTACACAACCAATGCAATATACCTTTGCATCCTATCACCATCCCACGCCCAATAAAAGACATCCTTTCATTCTGTACCATGAAGAGGTACCAATGACACACACCGTAACGTATTGTTTGACCACCCCACGCCCAATGAAAGACTGTCACTTCATATTGCAGACCTGTCTACCCCAAATTCGAGTTCCTGTAATATCTCGGACAAAAACCTGTAATTTGAAAACAACAACAACAACAACAACAACAACAACAACAACAAAAAAACCCCGTAATCTTCATAATCGCAATACTTTCGCAACTTTTGAAGATTTGGAAGAGCCGGCCGTTGGCGCGTAAAACCGCTTCGTCGCCATCTTCGACAAGGTAAAAGACGCAAGGCACGCTGGGAAATGTCTTTTTTTACTACTTTTGAACGAAACTGAAGCAGACGAAACTTCGCGTTTAACAACTTTCTTTCTTTGATTTTTTTCCCTTAATTTTTTTTTGGGGGGTGAGGGATGGGGGGTGGGGGTGGGGGTTATGGGGGTGGGGGTGGGGCGTAGTTCCCGTAATTTCGATTTCTTTCCGTAAAAAGTACGGCAAAATCGTAATGAGTAAACAGGTCTGCATATTGTACCATGACGAGGTACCAATCAACTATACCGTGATTTACTGAATCACCATCCCACACCCAGTATAAGCTGTCAGTACAAGCTGTCAGTACAAGCTGTACCAAGACGGGGACACCGATGAAATGCATCGTAGGTGATCGTATCACCGTCCCACGTCCAACGAAAGGCATTACTCCATACCATATCATGATGAGATACCAATGAAATACATTGTAAAGCATTGTATGACCATTCCACGCCCAATGAAAGACATCATTGCCTACTCTACCACGATGAGACACCAGTGAAATACATTGTAAAGCATTGTATGACCATTCCACGCCCAATGAAAGACATCATTGCCTACTCTACCACGATGAGGTACCAGTGAAATACATGGTATAGATTGCATCACCCTCCCACCCAATGAAAGACATCATCAAATGCTGTACCATCACAAGCTTTCACTGAAATACATCGTAATGCATCGTGTCACCACTCTCTCGCCCCAATGAAAGATACCATCACATACTGTACTCTAACGAAGAATCCATTAAACACATCATAACGTATTGTATCATTATCATACAATGGCAGATATGTACCTATGAAATATAGCTCAACGTATCGTATCCTCGCTTACTAAGAAACAAAATACATCATGACTATTATACCGTATCCTTTGTCCTTAACCGATGGAATCTGTTAAAAGGTGCGGTGTTTCCACCAAGCGAAAAATACAATGCATCGTAACATACCGTATCGTCACCCGTGGATCTATGAAATGCATGAAATACATGACTGCATAGCTTATCACCACCGATCACTGAAATACATGACTCCATAGCTTATCACCACCGATCACTGAAATACATGACTGCATAGCTTATCTCCACCGATCAGTGAAATACATGACTGCATAGCTTATCACCACCGATCACTGAAATACATGACTCCATAGCTTATCACCACCGATCACTGAAATACATGACTGCATAGCTTATCTCCACCGATCAGTGAAATACATGATTGCATAGCTTATCACCACCGATCACTGAAATACATGACTGCATAACTTATCTCCACCGATCAGTGAAATACATGACTGCATAGCTTATCTCCACCGATCAGTGAAATACATGATTGCATAGCTTATCACCACCGATCAATGAAATACGTAATAGCATATGTTATCATCAGCCCAGACTAATGCAATACACATTCACATATTATCTTTTCTTCATCTCAGACTAAAGGAAACACGTGGCATCAACGTCCTATCATAACCTCTGACGAATCAAATGCTCGTAGCATATCTGATCATCACTCCTGTCCAGTCAAACACACGTGGCATCAATGTCCTATCATAACCTCTGACGAATCAAATGCTCGTAGCATATCTGATCATCACTCCTGACCAGTCAAACACACCCCGTAACACCTTGCGTCATCGCCTCTGACCAATCAAAATACATCATCATCTATCGCATCATAACCCCTGACCACAAACAGAAAAAAAAGCAAAAACAAAAAAACAAAAATCGAAACTTATCGTTTATCTCCATCATCCCTTTCCCCCACCTCCTAACCCTCTACACCTCTCCAAATATCCCTTCTCCATTCTTCCTTTACCCCCCCCCTCCTCCACACACATGCAGACACAGAGAGTGGGGGTGGGGGTGGGGGGTGGGGGAGGAGTACCTGACAGGCCACTTTTTTGTCGTCCCAGGAGAGCGCCCAGGCGACGCCACCTTCGTGGAAGCTCTTGGCGTCGCTCAGGTACTGCGCCTCCTTCGTGGCCTTGTAGAGCCAAATGGCGCCCAGGCACAGCTCGTCCTTGTAACCTGTGGACCTGTCAGAAGAAAAGGAAGAGGAGGATGATGATGATGATGATGATGATGATGATGATGATGATGATGATGATGATGATGGAGGAGGAGGAGGAGGAGGAGAAGAAGAAAAAGAAGAAGAAGAAGAAGAATGACGAGAAGGAGGAAGAGTGGGAGAAGAAGAAGAAGAAGAAGAAGAAGAAGAAGAAGAAGAAGAAGAAGAAGAAGAAGAACAACAACAACAACAACAACAAGCACAAGAAGCTATACATTCATCAGCAAAAAAACATGAACCAGTGACAACAAAGGCGCAGCGGGAAGAGAGAGGAGGATGAACGGGGGGGGGGGGGGGGGGGGGGGGGGGGGGGGGGGGGGGGGGGGGGGGGGGGGGGGGGGAGGGGAGGGAGGAGGGGGAGAGAGGGAGAGAGGAGAGAGAGAAGAGAGAGAGAGAGAGAGAGAGAGAGAGAGAGAGAGAGAGAGAGAAGAGAAGGAAGATGCCACTTACCCGTAGAAGTTCCTGACGTTGGGTACAGAGTTGGTGTAGGTTCCCGGGTTACTTTTGCCAAAGGCGTACATGCTCTTGGCAGCGTCCAGCATCTGATTGGCGTAAGGGTCGTCTGCAACAATAACACAGCTAAAGAGATAGGTAAATAAATGAATGAAAATCCGTCTCTGTCTCTGTCTCTGCCTGCCTGTCTGTCTGTCTGTCTGTCTGTCTGTCTGTGTGTCTTTCGTCTCTCTCTCTCTCTCTCTCTC
>CM065742.1:46257026-46267026 GCA_033310375.1 Conus canariensis
ACAACGTTTGCAGGTTGCTTTCACAACGTTTGAGGCTTGCTTTCACAACGTTTGAGGCTTGCTTTCACAACGTTTGCGGCTTGCTTTCACAACGGTTGCGGGTTGCTTTCACAACGTTTGAGGTATGCTTTCACAACGTTTGAGGCATGCTTTCACAACGTTTGAGGCTTGCTTTGACAACGTTCGAGACTTGCTTTCACAACGTCTGAGGCTTACTTTCACAACGTTTGCGGGTTGCTTTCACAACGTTTGCGGGTTGCTTTCACAACGTTTGCGGGTTGCTTTCACAACGTTTGCGGCTTGCTTTCACAACGTTTGCGGCTTGCTTTTTACAACATTTGCGGGTTGCTTTTACAAGGTTTGGAGAACTTTTACCACATGTGGCTTTCTTTCACAACGTTTGCGGCATGCTTTCACAGTGTTTGCAGCTTGCTTTCACAACGTTTGAGGCTCGCAAATGAGACTGACCACACGCCGTTTTGACGCAGGGATTAATCTGAATGTTGGACATCGGACGCTGCACCGACTGCTCTCGAAAATAACCGACACGTTTTCCATGGAACCGACACCACGTCCAAATGACTTTGCACCGAGTCGAGCACGGCAGTCAATCTTTGCGATTAGACATATCTCCTTTCGTCAAGATGTTCCACCAAGCTCATCAACTCCTGTTCATTTCCTGCAAGGCCGTCAATATCATCTGCAAATCGCAAATTGCTGATTGTTCTTCCCCTGATACTAACTGTTCCTTCATGATGCGGAAAATGAAGTGGTACGGACATGTGTCCCGTTCAGCAGGCCTTGCAAAGACAGTCCTGCAAGGAACAGTCAGAGGAAGTCGCAATACAGCAAGACAAAGGAAGAGGTGGGAAGGCAATATCCGAGAGTGGACTGGAATGAGCCCAGCAGAATCTCAACGAGCGGTGGAGGACAGAGACGGATGGAGGAGAGTGGTGGCCAGATCATCAGGGGTGCCCCAGCGATTTCAACGCCTGGCATCCTTGCGCTGAAGAGTGAAGAGATCGAAGCTGAGTACCAAATTCGTTCATTTTCGTTGTATTATTTGTTTTTGTCTCGCCTGAAGAAGACCTAAAAGGTCGAAACGCATTGTGTTTTGTCTTGTGACTCGTTTGTCCACGATTCTCTTGGCGGTTCGCTAACATTTATTTAAAATTTGTTTAGATTTGCGCCTGCAGTCGTCTCGCTTTGCAGCTAGCGACATCAGACGCTGTCAAGGGATAGGTGAAGGTGAAGGCGAGTTCTCCTTTTATGGACTTCAGCCATTGAAATTGTTCGAAGTCAGCATGTATGCATTTTATCGCTCGCTAAGGCAGCGGCCATAGTAAAAAAAAAAAAAAAAAAAAAAAAAAAAAAAAAAACAACAACAACAACCGTGTGCAACACGGCCGTGCTTTGCACGGCCTGGTTAAAAAATCCTGCCCGGCCAACTCCTCTGTGACGTCATCGATTACGGCTGCCGGTGGCCATAGTGGAGCCGGGCCGACCCGGAATTTACAACCCGTCGTTCCGCCGTTCGTGCAAACCGTCCGTTTCACGGCTCTCCGGGTAAGGGAAAGAACTGCGCTCTTGAATTTTCATTGACGATTTGCTCTCTCTCTCTCTCTCTCTCTCTCTCTCTCTCTCTCTCTCTCTCTCTAAAGCCTGTAGGATGCTGCTAGATCTAGATTCATGCAACAAAAGAAACTGGGCTTCAAATATCCGCTGTAAACTGTTTACCTTAGGATATGGTTTTGTTTGGACAAATCACGGTGAAGAAGGAATAAATGCATTTTTTGCATGATTTTAAGGAAACGGCCGTCAAAACCACTGACCACTATGGCCGCCGCCTAATTCGTAACGTTCCCCGCGCAGAGCATTCGGCTACGTGGTCAAGGGAACTAACTCTGATGATGACGTTGTCCTGAGTGTTTTGCATCTTCCCTGAAGAAGACCTAAGAGGTCGAAACGCGTCGTGTTTTGTCTAGCGATTCGTTTGTCTTCGTTTTTTGGCGGTGCATTATCACTAACATTTCAAATTTCTTTAGATTTCCATCTGCAGTCGCCTCCCTTTGCAACTAGATCTAACTCTGATGGTCTAATAAAAACTAGGCCTATGTTGCTCAGGATTTTAAAGTTGTGGCCGGGCAGGTTTTGGCTGCGCTGGGCAGGTGGAAGTGAAGCAAAATGAAGCTTCTGTACTGACCCACACCATGACAAAGAGAATAGCCACCGGCTGTGAACAATGCGCACCAAATACTTTGTCCAGTCCGTGTGGGCTGATCAAGTCAGTAAGTTTGAATTTTACAATATATCACTTTGAAAACAAAAGTGGTGTTGGTTTATTTGTGCTCTGCAGAACTTGTACGCGACAAACCATGTTTTAGTTTAGTTTTTTCTTTCTTTCTTTGTTTCCGTTTTCTTTTTTCCACATTAGTTAATGAATTTATCTGAGTAGAAAACACATTCACACACGCGTACGCATGCGCGCACGCACGCACGCACGCACGCACGCACACACGCTTTTTGAATTAGGTATCCTGACACTTTAGCCTTTAGTTTCTAAAATGTCTATACTGACTTTCATTGTGCCATCACTTTGAAGAAAACTTTTTTTTTTTTTCATTGTATCAGTTCTGAAGGGAAAAAAAAACACTTGCGACTAACGATGTACATTGTGGTTTATGTTATTTTTACATCGTGTATTTAAGTAATGAACATACCAACCCCCCCTCCCCCTCCCTCCCCCCTTTCCCTCCCGCAAACATCCTGACACTTTGTCCACTAAACAGCCGTGATATGGCTCTTTGCGGTCGGCTGGGCTATAAGCCACATTACCTTTCCTGTCCACTAAATCCACATGTCCTAGTGGTTTTCTCTGAGTTGGTGCATACATCCTGAGCTTTAAGATTTTCGGATGAAGTGTTTTGGACGCATCTGCCAGTGAGGAATCTATCTTATGATCATTCTTGCTCTTTGGATGTCTGCGGCTAATCTCCACCCTCTTCCCTTCCCCATCCTCCTCCACGCTGCCCATCTCTTACTAGCATTACTCCTATCAGTATTGCTCCCCACCTCCAACCCGTGCACCCCCCTCCCCCCCCCCCCCCCCCCCCCCCCACACACACACACACATCTCTTCGTGTCCTCCAGTATTTGCAAATCCAACTCCTCCCCCCTTGCCCTTCACCCTACTCCTTCCACGAGAGAGTAAACACTGTTAGTGGGTTTTTTTTTTTTTTTTTTTTTTTTTCATCCACCAATTAGAAGGCGTTACCTTTTATGGTGCGTGGCTTATGATGGCCGAACATGGAGAGAAGAGAGTTCCTTTCGGATCCCTGACCCCTATAGAGAACATTTCCATTTGATCCCTGACCCCTAAAGAGAACATTTCCATTTGTTTGCATTGAAACATGAAGGGATTTAAAATCGGACGAAGCTGATTGATAGATTAGCTTCTTTGAACCTCCCGACTCTGTCTCTCATGCCTGTCTCGTTTATATATATATATACGATTCACCTGTCCACTTGTTTGTTTTAAAAGGTGAGGTGGCCCCATTGTGCATGTCATGTGATGCGCCACTCACTGTAAAACACGGAGCTCATAGTTGGGAATAACATGTCATTCGATATACACACTTTAAAGCGGACGCCATGACGACCTAAACTACGGACGTTTCACCGGATGCGACTTTCCATTCACGTCATTTCCTTTTCCCATGATTTTCAATACCAATCAGACGACGTGACTATTTTTGGCGCATAGGGATTTCCCTTTTGATCTGTATATAGCCTTTATGTTGCCTTTTAAGACAACATGTATCTTTTCACGTTGAAGATGACGTGGATTGTGAACGGAAAGAAGCTGAAGCGGAAAACTGCATTGTTTATACTTAGTCTTTGTTTGTTTATTTATTTCTTTGGTTTGTGTATTTGTTTGTTTTCCTTATTTACATTTCAGGCACGTGATTCCTTAGATTCTGTAATCTTCCCTACGATTGGGAGAATTAACCAGAGGCATTCATCTGATTGGGTGTTGCGTATTTTTGAAATTATTATTTGATTTACTGATTTAATTTTGAAAACAAACAACAACAAAAACGAGATAAGGAATAGACTTCGACCGGGGTGAGAGGCCTGAAATAGCCCCTAGTGGTCGGCTGGGATGTAAACAAGCTGACTCGATAAGAACCCAGTCTCTTACCGGTGTTGCCCCCTCCGCCGGCGTTGCCCCCTCCGCCGGTAGAAGTGCCCCCTCCGCCGGTAGAAGTGCCTCCGGCGCCATCGCTGACAGTCAAGGTATACTGGTGCCCCGTGGCACACTCGCTCTGGCAGCGGACCACAATGAAGTTGGTCAGTGTCTGTCCGGCGCCCAGGTGCCCGTTGCTGGCCAGGTTGGTCAGCGTGAAGGAGTTGGGGCCTGACCGCTGGGCGTTGGCCACCCAGTCTCCCTGCAAGGGGGAAAAAATGTGAAAAAAAAATTCTTGGTTCATACACAGGTTCCCACACACGAACATTTCAAAGAATTTTCCAAGTACTTTTCAAGGACTTATAACACAGACTTCAAAAGCCATAAGACAGGAAGGGAAAAAAATGAATGAAATTCTGGGTTCAGGTTCCCAAACACGAAAATTTCAAGGAATTTTAAAATACTTTTCAAGGACGTCTAAAACAGTTTTCAGAAGCTGTAGTACTGATGGGGAAAAAATGAATGAAAATTGGGCTTTATACACAGGTTTCAAAACAAAACTTCAAGGAATTTTCAAGTACTTTTCAAGGATTTCTTAAACAGATTTCAAATGCTGTAGTACTGAAAGGAAAAAAATGAATGAAGAAGAACCATAATGAATAAAATTCAGGGTTTATGCAGGTTCCCAAACACATAACATTTCGATGAATTTTCGAGTACTTTTCAAGGACTTCTAACACAGACGTCAAACGCTGTGATAGAGGAGGAGAAGAAATTAATGAATAAAATTCTGGGTTTATACAGATTTCAAAAAACAAAAATTCAAGAAATTTTGAAATAAAAAACAATAACCGAATTTTAAAAGCTGTAATTCAATATATATATATATATATATATATATATATATATATATATATATATTGAGAGATTGTCCCCTACATCTTATATTGTTTGAATAATGCTTTCAGTTTTTCAGTAACTTTTTTCCTCTCCACACTTTTGTTTTGTTCCATTTTACTGCCCTTCACTGGCTGCTTTGGGGGTGCTGTTGGATTCTTTTTTGAACCCTTGGTGGTTAGAACACCACAGAATTATGGACTGTGGTGTGTCTCTATTTGACACCAAGAGCAGAGACACAATCAGCCGTGTCTCCCTGATGAGTCCAACCCAGCGGACGAAAGGCCTAGGAGCAGGCAATACAAATAAATGTGCCTTTGAGAGGGATTACGATAGTTCCCTCAGGCGGCCAGTGAAGGGCTTCCCCTATTCATAACATATTCCCCCCATTTTCTTCATCTTCAATTATTTTATTTTTTTTTTTTTAACTTCAAATCTTTGTCAAGTCATTACCATAACGACTGAAGAATTGTTAGCCTACACTTGTTTTCCCCCACTACTTAATTGTATATATATATATATATATATATATATATATATATATATATCCTAAACCTCTATGCACACTTCGGGTTGCTTCGTACATTCTGTTCAGTACAAAACTGTTGGTAGTGGACGATAGTTAAGTGGATCCTTTCGACAGATACAAAATGAGGTTAAATTCTTTTTAACCTGTTATTAATTTTCTCTATAATTTTGTGATTTTGCACACCCAAAATATGGACTGCTCCATCAAAATCTTCCCTTTTCAAGAACTTCCAAGTACTCTGAGGAAATCACAAACACTGGAGCCCAAATTTCGGGGACTTCTGAAAGTCGTTGAAAAGGGGTTCTGAAAATTCAAGGAATCTAATGACTACCAAAGGGCTTATATGGACTCCGAGAAAGAAAGAAAGAGGAGAGAAAGAAAGAAAGAGGAGAGAAAGAAAGAAAGAGGAGAGAAAGAAAGAGAGAAAGAAAGAAAGAGGAGAGAAAGAGAGAAAGAAAGAAAGAGAGAAAAAGAAAAGAAAGAGAGAAAGAAAGAAAGAGAGAAACAAAGAAAGAGAGAAAGAAAGAGCGAAAAAGAAAGAAAGAAAGAAAAAAGAGAGAAAGAAAGAAAGAGAGAAAGAAAGGGTGGGGTGCAGGGAAGCGGGCGGGGAGGACAGTGGAGGAGATCGGAGCGAGTGGGACGGGGAGGGGGGGGGGGAGGCGGGTGAATGGGGGGAGGGGGGGGGAGAGGGCAGGGCATCGTGCGGGATGGGTCCATGCATGTGCAGCACTGTACGTTTTCCTTTGAGAAAAACAAACAGCGTTGTAATACGAGGGATGGTCATGTAGCACAAGGTGGGGCGAGAAGGGAGCTTTGGAGCCTGCCGCGTGAATACCTGACCACCGACTCAAAATACTCAAGAGGACAAAGAAGAAGAAAGGGAGACAACTGCGAAGGCTCGGACAGGGGAGGAGAGAGGGGAAAAGTGGAGAGGTAAAGATCTGCCAGGACAGGACAGGAGTGAACAAGACAGGATTAGGCAATGAGGCATAGACTAGGGTAGGGACAGGACAGGACAGGAGTGAACAAGACAGGGCTAGACAATGAGGCATAGACTAGGGTAGGGACAGGACAGGAGTGAACAAGACAGGGCCAGGCAATGAGGCATAGACTAGGGTAGGGACAGGACAGGAGTGAACAAGACAGGATTAGGCAATGAGGCATAGACTAGGGTAGGGACAGGACAGGACAGGAGTGAACAAGACAGGGCCAGGCAATGAGGCATAGACTAGGGTAGGGACAGGACAGGACAGGAGTGAGTAAGACAGGATTAGGCAATGAGGCATAGACTAGGGTAGGGACAGGACAGGACAGGAGTGAACAAGACAGGATTAGGCAATGAGGCATAGACTAGGGTAGGGACAGGACAGGACAGGAGTGAACAAGACAGGATTAGGCAATGAGGCATAGACTAGGGTAGGGACAGGACAGGACAGGAGTGAACAAGACAGGGCCAGGCAATAAGGCATAGACTAGGGTAGGGACAGGACAGGACAGGAGTGAACAAGACAGGGCCAGGCAATGAGGCATAGACTAGGGTAGGGACAGGACAGGACAGGAGTGAGTAAGACAGGATTAGGCAATGAGGCATAGACTAGGATAGGGACAGGACAGGACAGGAGTGAACAAGACAGGGCCAGGCAATGAGGCATAGACTAGGGTAGGGCAGAGTGGACCGCGGGGTAAGGTAGGACGGGACAGAGTAGGCTTGGGGTGGAAGGCATAAGAAACGACCGGATGGGGTAGATTAGCATAGGGCAGGTTAGATTAGCATAGGGTAGGGCAGATCAGCATAGGGTAGGGTAGATTAGCACAGGACAGGGTAGATTAGCATACGGTAGGGTAGATTAGCATAGGGCAGAGTAGATTAGCATAGGTCAGGGTAGATTAGCATAGGACAGGGTAGATTAGCATAGGGTAGGGTAGATTAGCATAGGACAGGGTAGATTAGCATAGGACAGGGTAGATTGGCATAGGACAGGGTAGATTAGCATAGGATGGGGGTAGAGTAAGGTATGAGAGGGATGAACAGAGTAGGCGAGCGTGGAATAGCGTGGGGATGGGTGACGCAGGATAGAGCAGAACAGCATGGATAGGAGAGTAAAAGACAGCAGGTTACGATTGGGTGGAGCCGCTGAAGTTTAAGGTAAGATGGGACAGGGTAGTGTAGTACAGGTAAGAGATGAATAAGATAGGATAGGGTAAACTTTAAAAAAGAGATTTACTGTTCCGCCAAAGGAAAGAGACAAACAAATTACAAGACAAAAATCGACGCGTTTCGACCTCTTTGGTCTTCTTTCGGGCAAGACTAACAAACATGCAAGACAGTGAAAACGAAGAACGAACCATCACTGTTCTCCTCAAACTGGGCAGAGAATGGATGTGGCAGAGCAACTTTAGCTTAGGATAGGTTAAGGCAGAATAGAATATGTAGGGTAGAGTAGATATGGATAGGTTAAGATGGTACAGACGGGGGAGAGGGGGGTGGGACAGGGAGCAGGATGGAGAACACAAGGTAGATTACTGGTGAAGGAAGTGTGTGTGTGAACAGGGTAGTGCACCGCACAATATGGTGGCTAGAAGATAGAGCAGGCTAGGGTAGAGTATAGAGGGACAAAGCAGGACAGAGTAGTGTGGGACAGAGCTCAGCAGAGCAGTGCAGAACAGAGTGAGGTAAACTAGTATAAGACAGATTAGGGTGACGAGCTGTATGGTATAGTGTAGCAGAGTAATTCGGGATAGAGTAGAATAGGCTACTGTAAGATAGACTAGGATAGAAGAAGAAGAAGAAGAAGAAGAAGAAGAAGAAGAAGGAGGAGGAGGAGGAGGAGGAGGAGGAGGAGGAGGAGGAGAGAGAAGAGAGAAGAAGAAGAAGAAGAAGAAGAAGAAGAAGAAGAAGAAGAAAGAGGAGGAGGAAGAGGAGGAAGAGGAGGAGGAAGAAGAAGAAGAAGAAGAAGAAGAAGAAGAAGAAGAAGAAGAAGAAGAAGAAGAAGAAGATGATCACCATGTTGATGAAGATGAGAAGGAAGATGACGACAGGATAAGGTATTGTTGTGCTGGTTAGACTGAGGTAGAACAGTGTCGGGCAAGATAGGACAGAATACAGCACATTCCCTAAAAGTCCTGGTGACTCTCTATCGGGTGTGTGAGAAGACACACCCGATGCCTGCCACTTACAAGAAAAGCCGTAGACCCCTTTAAGTCTGCAAAGACTCTGAGGAGGACCACCAATATCATCCGTAGACCCTGACTGCAAGCGGGAGGACGTTAAAGAAGAAGAAGAAGAATTAGAGGGAGAAGAAGAAGAAGGAGAAGAAGAAGAAGAAGAAGAAGAAAAGAAGAAGAAGAAGAAGAAGAAGAAGATGATGATGATGGTGATGATGATGATGATGAAGAAGATGATGATGACGACGACGATGATGATGATGATGATGATGATGATGATGATGATGATGACGACGATGATGATGATGATGATGAAGATGAAGAAGAAGAAGAAGAGGGAGAAGACAACGACAGTTAAAAAGGAAACCCAATGTGGGTGTGGTCAAAAAACCATAATATCGATGCATCATACACACACACACACACACACACACACACACACACACACACACACACACACACACACACACATCTCCACCCACCCACACCCCAACCCCCACTCCACCCAACCTCCCCACTACTCTCCTCTTCCTGCCCCTCTTCCACCAAGCCATTCCCTCCATACCATACCATACTGACCTGAATGTCATCAATGGCTCCGGTGAGGTCCAGCTTCAGTTGCCAGCCGTTCATCTCCGAGTCCGCCGTCAGGTCGAAGCGGAGCTTGAAGCCGCCGTACCATCTCTCCACGATCTCGAAGTTCACGCTGGCCGAACACACGGCCAGCACCGCGGCCACAATGGCTGCCCTGGTCACCATGGTCTGGCTGCACACCCCAAAAAGTGATGCTTCGATGCTTTGCTTAAGGAGTCGAGTATTTATGTACTGGTGCAGTTAGACTGTTTTGAGAATTTTTCTTGTCGTCCGAGAGTTGATTCACCTCATTTTCTTTCATATGGCCATCGAGTACAAGCCAGGTGATTCCAAGCGGACAGATTAAAGTCAAAGGAATGGGACTATTTGGGGGAGACCATGTGGCGCAAAGACACGGTCAAGAGTGAGTGCAAAGGCCTGAAATGCGTGTCAGCTAAGGGGAAGGTCATGTCTTCCAAGATTTGTTCGTGATGTCATCGGTGAAGATCCCCAAAACAAGCGAAATGATTGTTGGGGAGTTGTTGTTTTGATCAATTATCAGTTTAAGATTAAATGCTGGTTCAAATTTATGGAAAGCGTCAAAACGCTTACATGGATTATATAGTGTTTGGGTGCAACATTCTAATTGT
>CM065742.1:46272026-46299526 GCA_033310375.1 Conus canariensis
GTGAAGATGATGATAAAAGATATAAGAAAATAATAGTGCCAGAGAGGACTAATACCACTTTAACTAATAATAATGATGATAGCAGCTGTGGTGTTAATAGTGGCTTTAATGCACAGAAGGGAAGATAGGAGAGGGGTAGAAGAAAATAGTCGAACAGCATCGTAGTAGTGGCAGCAGTAATATGGAGATGATGATGATGATGATGATGATGATGATGATGATGATGATCTTCACTTTTATTATTATCATCATCATTACATATGGACAGTTCGCCATGTCGGTAACACAATAACACTAGCAGGTGTTACACCATCTTAATCGGGTGGCATAACGCTTCAGTGATCGTCATGCCCTGCTGACTACATGCCGTGTCATTCAGGTCTCATTTTCCGTGCCCCCTAAACAGCAGTTCTCAAATGCCGTTCATCCTAACTCCTCTTCCACCTCCACAACAAAAACTGTCCCATCGGAGCGCCATCACCGGCAGTTCACAGGGGGAGATCGCCAAGGGCAACTCACCGGAGGAGACACTGCACCGCAGTACTGCTGCCGAGTCACCGGGGGGGCTGGGGGGGGGGGGGGGGTCCTGAAGTGCCTGTTCGACGCTGTCGACCAGATCCCCTTGTGGTGGTATTTACTGCTGAGACGCGGAGCCAGAGCGAGAGAGAGCGGTCCGTTTCTGGAGGGCGTCACCACGTTCATCCCTCGGCAGCGTCCGTGACCTTGCCGATGTCGATGACCTTGACACGAATGCGGGGCCCCTTACGCTGAACAGCTTACCGTAGGTGAACAACAATGGACACTCCGTTTGGGACGGAGCCGATACCGTCTTTCCCACAGCCGCGCGCATGGTAGCCTACGTGTTGTCCGTCACAGAACTGGTCCTTCCCATTTCTTTGGTTCCCCCTAGCGCATAGAGGATCACACGTCTTTGCTCGGCCTATCGCACCCCTTCAACAAAATTCGCGCGCACGGGAAGATGCTGTTTACTGTACGTGCCCTGTATGGTCTCTCTCTCTCTCTCTCTCTCTCTCTCTCTCTCTCTCTCTCTCTCTCTCTCTCTCTCTCTTATTGACTGCAGATGGCAGGACTGGCATGATCATATTTGTAGTAGTGACAGATTTGCGCAGTACAGACTCTTTAAAACAACTAATGTGATAGAGCCATACATTAAAATGGATATGAACAGATATACTAAGAGTGCGGTAAGTGAGTTTAGATTTGGTGTTTCTGATATAGCTGGTCACCGTTTCAGATACAGTGCTGTGAGTGATAATGAACAGACATGTCGTTTATGTAACCTGGCCAAGGAAGATGAAATCCGTTTCCTTTTTTGCTGTCCTGCTTTTCATGACCTCAGGATAAAATTCATAAAGCCAAAGTATTATTCTGACCCTTGTATTTTCAGAGTTAATTTACTCCTGACGTCAAAACATGAAGACATTCTCTTTAACCTTGCTATGTACATTTATGAAGCACAAAAGAGGTTACGTACTGTGTATTCCTAATAACATTGTATGATGCATATGTACTTGCTTTCTCTTGTCATTTTCTTCCATCTCAGTAACTGATATCATGTATATTGCGGGTACCACCCCTTCAGTATGGGCTATGGCCTTAATCTGAATAAATATTCGCATTCGCATTCTCTCTCTCTCTCTCTCTCTCTCTCTCTCTCTCTCTCTCTCCTCTCTCTGACCAGGGATAGTGCAGACAGAGGCACTGGCCCGTTTCTCACTGAACACGCGTGAAGCAGACGACACTGTGGATATGCATTCATTTACCAGGTGGGGGAGGGTGTATCACCGTCTTTATTTACAGAAATCGGATTTTCTTTTTAAATATCCTTTCTTTGTGGCAGATTCCATCCTCAGTGCATTAGTTACAATGCATTTATTTGTGATTCACCGCCCAAAGTGCTAAAAATAGACGCACTGTGCTCCATTTGGGTCCGCTGGAAGGATACGGGGCTGCTGTTAATGTAAAGGTCCCGACCCACAAACGACGTGGGGAGGAAGCTCATTCTACGATCATCCCGAGAGCCGGTCAGGAATGGCCCCAGAATTTCAGAAAATTTTGGTAAAGGATCGATGAGAATGACCGCTATACCTCTGCTGTTGTCCGTCCAACATCATATACCTTACAACCCTTGCTGGACAAAAGGTTGATGGCTACATTATCTTCCAGACGTGACCTCACTCTATGGCTTGGCGGCAAACATGGTTGATAATGGACAGCCTAGGTGAAAATGTAGACTAGAACAAATTAAATGGAAAAAAAAAAGCCACACACACACACAAAACAAAAAACAAAACAAAACAAACAAACAAAACAAAAAGAAAAAGAGAGAGAAGTGGACACATGCTGATGAACTGAAGTAGAAAACCAAAGTTGTCCATCAAGAACCTTAGGTGAACCTACATCCCTGAACTCAAACTCACCTTCGTCGAAACTCACCAAATCGAAGCTAATGCAGCCAACGCAGGCGGTCACTGTGTTTATATAGCACTAAGAATTACTCATTACAATGGAATATAATCTTCCCCATCTGTTGGATCGGATCGAGCGCGCATGCTTGCGCGCATGCAACCTGTGCAGATGCGAGACACGTGACTGATCTGCAGTGGTGACGCATGCGCAGAGGTCCCTGTTTGTGACGTGCTCGCTTGGGAGAGGAGTGGAGCGTCACTTACTAATGCACATTAGTTAAACCTGAACGTTAGTTACTTAGTAACTTCGTCAAAATGACAGAGATAAAACTGAAAGTTTGTGAAAGGCAGTCGCTGATTCAGGCTTTTTTTTTTTTTGCTTTTTTCTTTTTTTTTCTTTTTTTTTAAAAATCCAATGACACGGCTTCGATGTAAAGAAAATGGGTATTGTTGTCTTGAAAATCGGTTTGTAGTCTCATTCGAAGGAATTATCGGTAAATGAAGTCATGGGGAAAAAAAACAACAACAAACCCTGTACTTAAAGGGCTCCGCACAAGGGTGGGGGAGAATTGAACCGTAACCCCAGGATCACCAGGATCACGAGTCCGGCGAACTACCAACTGAGCTATGTCCATTATTAAAAAGTGATCATGCATATATGTTGAAATAAAGTTTTTGTCCAGTCTTCAATTTGAAAAAAAAGACTCCGATTAGGAGAAAAAAAACAACAAAAAAAAAAAAAAAAAAACAACTCCACCATCTCTCCTTGATTTTGTACGCAGAAGACCGGCATTTACAACAGCAATAACAACATCAACAACAAAAGAAAAATGGGGGAAAATCAAATACATAAAGTACACACATGAATCCGAAGGAGTGAGGAAAGGAAAGGCGAGTGGGGGGTGGGGGGGGGGAGGAGGGGGGGGGGAGGAGGAGGGTACTGGGTACACAAAACCCAATACGAGAACGTGGCATTCGTACCTGGATAGAATTGACACGGATATTACCGCGCAGCACTTCCGACAGCAAAAAGACAACTAACATGGCTTCGGTTGGTGATTGCTATATAATTATGTCTTTTTACCCAGTTGGTACTAGTGTTTAAAATGAAGAAAGGACAGAGAGACAGAGAGAGAGAGAGAGAGAGAGAGAGAGAGAGAGAGGAGAGGAGAGAAGAGGGAGGAGAGAGAGAGACTGATACAGTTTTCATCAAATAAGCCTCGTTGGCATGGGGGTTACAATTACTGCATTAACAGATTGCGTCAAGTATATGCAACTTAAAGAAATAGAATTTCGAACAATTTAACTGGAAATTCAAATCTACAGTCGGCGATATACACATACACGGATACAAACACACTCACACACACAATGCACGTACGCACGCACGCGTACGCGCGCGCACGTGCGCGCGCACACACACACATACACACACACGCACGCACACACTCATACACACACGCACACACACACTCACTCCGCGCACATACGTAATCCATTGTCTTCGACCATCAAGCCATGAAAAATACATAAGTGCTAACAGTGGATTTATTTTTGCTCAACAATTTGTCCCTGATATTCTTTCTCCAAAAAACACTAGCTTCTTATATATATATATATGTATATATATATATATATATATATATATATATATATATATATATATATTGCAAATGATATGGTATGTGCTTCATTCTTGCTGGATAGATTTGGATATGAGATCTTTTCTCTGTGCAGCTGGCTCTATGACAATTTTACATCTACTTCGAATATCTGCGTAAGCAGGACAACCAAAAACAAAATGTATTTCGTCTTCACTGTTGATTCTTTGTACACACACGGGGAATGCTTTATTGTATTGCTTTATATTATGCGACTATAGAAGTGCCAGAACTGAGTAAGTGTTATGTCATAATTAAGTCACAGACAAAATTGTTGCCACTTGGTTTCTTTTACCTCTTCGGCTACTCTTTCGAATTGTTCTGTTTTCTGATTCTTGTCTGTTTTAATAGCTAGATCAGGGCAAGGTTTTCTTCTTTCTCTCTGCAAAATTCTTACAGCCTTGCGTTCCTCTTTCCAGGCTGTTTCTGTGTCTATATTCCACCAAAGGGGTTGAGCGATTTGTTTGGTTGTAGCATTGTTTCTTTTGCATCTTCTACTCCTTAACGTTCCTATGATATCCCCTTCATTGGTGTTGTATTGAAAAGGGTCCTTTTGTTTCATTTGTGTAACTTTTGATAGTTTCTGTAAACTGAACACAACTGGGAAATGGTCACTTCCATGATGAAGTGCTTCCGCACTCATGCCTGCTGTGAATTTTGGTCCAATGAGTGCGAAGTCAATGACACTGTCAGTGTCGCTTTGCCTCCCTGTATGTGTTGGGGATGATGATGTCAGTGCACCAAGAAGTACTTCAACCAACATCACTTCCAGTGCAATCCCTTGAGGATCGGTACCATGTTGATCCCACAATTTTGAGCGGGCATCAAGATCTCCACATAGCATAAGAGTCTCAACATTCATGTTCTATCTCCACATAGCATAACAGAGTCTCAAAATTCCATGCTCTATTTCCTCCAGAAAGGTCCAATCCTTTTTTGATGTGTGGGTACCTGGATGTAGGTGTGCATTGATGAGTACAAGGCTTTTCTGATTACCATCCGGTCTTTCTAGCCTCACACCCATTAGTTCACATGTGCTGCTACACCATTTTTCAAAGTCTATCCAGGACAGCCTGTTTTTCAAGTTTTTTTTTTAATCATAGCTAGTCCTCGTCCACCATGCTTTTGAAATATTATGAAATCATCCAATTGTAATGGTCTGTGGGCGGCACTTCTAGTTTGTTGTAGACACAGAACATCAAAGTCATATGCCAGTTTTTCAATTGTTGAGATCCTCTTTCTGGCACTGCAGCAGTTCCAAGTACAAATCTTGAAATATTTCTTGGATAGTCTTTCAGCTTTGGTTATATTCCTACCTACCTTTCTTCTTCTCCCACCTCTTTTGCTACGCCGACTATTGTTTTGAGGGGATCCAGTTTTAAGTCCCAAAGACTGCACCCGAAGATCCCCAAGGTGCAAGCGAGACAAAGTATTTTGAGAACCCATAAGAAGGTATTCTTAGTGTTGAGGGGTCATAAGCGGTCACCCTGACAGAGCCTCGTATCAGGGAAGGGCAATGGATGTCCATACATGTAGGGAACGCCTGCACATATGAAGTCCGTCAGCCTGGTGTCGCCCTGGGGCCAGACTGCATACGGTTCGAGACTGTTTAACCCAACAGCCATTCATCCACTCGGTACTGTATGAAAGCCTTGGGATTGGGGGAGTTCGACTCCCAAAAAGAGGTGACGAGGGGGGGGGGGGGGGGGGGGGGGGGGGGGGGAGGGGGGGGAGGGGGGGGGGGGGACAACTGAGAACATAACAGTGAAAAGTGTACATCATTAAGTAGTTATCTGTGTTTGTGTTTGATTCCCTTTGTGGTCCAATTAAAATAAAGCTCCAAACATTATTTCTTTCATTTGAAAATGACCGAAGTGTTACCATTTTATGTATGCCTTTTGAAACTGAACTTTGTCATGAGCTCATATATATCAAAGTGTGACAATTTTGGTTAGAACCATGTATTTTAAAAGTGTATTGTCATCCTTGAGTTGTTGCCCCTTTTTTGTCTTTTTTATTTCCCCTTTTTCCCAGCTTAGAAATGATGTTCTAAACTATATGTTAGGCAAACCGGCCAAATAACGACAAAGGAGCTTTGCGATTCTGTTGTGTAAAGCTATCTGTGACACAAGCCGGGCAAATAAAGACAAAGGAGCTTTGAAATGATGGTGGTCTAAGCTATTTGTTCGAAAAACCGAGTAGGTTAAATTAAGACAACGAACATGCCAAAAATTCAAATTACATACCTGTCTCCCATTTCTTTGTGTGGTTTTCTTCAAATTGGTCTACACAGGCTAGCTAATTACTAAAGATTTCTGATTCAACTTGTGATCAACAAGTCGAATGTGGCTATCATTCCCTGTGGCAAGCTCTAGGCAGAACTGATTTTCATGATATTTTCATGTTAAAGAACGATTCATTAAAGTAATTGGCTGAAAAAATGTTCCTATGAAATAAAGCTCCAAACATCATTTCTTTCATTTGAAAATGAACAAAGTGTTACCCTTTTTGTATGCCTTTTGAAACTGAGCTTTCTCCCGAGCTCATATATATATATATATATATATTATATATATATATATATATATATATATATAAGTGTGACAATTTTGCGTAGAACCACGAGTTTTAAAAGTGCATTGTCATCCTTGAGTTGTTGCCCCTTTTTGTCTTTTTTATTTCCCTTTTTTCCCGAGCTTTGAAATGATGTTTTAAACTATATGTGAGACAAATCGGCCAAATAACGAGAAAGGAGCTTTGCGATTTTGTTGTATAAATGCCCACCTTTCTAAAAACCATGATATTAGTTTTACTTAAATTTACTTTCAGTTGCAATCTATCAGATACTTTTTTCAAAGCGTCTAATTGTTTCTGCAAACGAACAGGTGTACCAGCAAGGAGAACAACATAATCAGCAAACAGTCATGAGGACGTAAAACTCAACTATTTTCCTTTCCCACCCAGAGACTACCGTGAAAGAAAAACATGTCCCTAAAAGCATTCGCTACGAGGACGTAAAACTCAACCATTACCTTACCAACAAACAGTATTGAAAATAGCTTAGTAAATATTTGAATCCCATGCTTCCCATTCTTTGAAATGTCAACTGCAAGCTCATTAATGAAAAATGCAAATAACTGCGGACTGAGCAGACATCTTTGTTTCATACCACGTGGACAATTCAAATAATCAGAGTAAATGCCTTTTTCACGAACACCTGCAAGGACAGAATCATACATTCCTTGCACAGCTCCATACAACTTCCCATTTACACCATTTTCCCGTAAAACATTCCACAAAACATTTACAGAATGAACAAACTTTCTGGAAATCAACAAAGGCAACATACAATTTTGTCTTTTTTAACAGATATTGTGGACTAAGGCATACAATGTAAATATGTGGTCTATCGTACTCTACCCAGATCGAAATCCAGCTTCTTGCTCTGTAATTTTGTCCTGTCTTTCTGCCCAGTCAGTTAATCTTTTATTAAGAATATTTGTACAAATTTTGCAGTGCAACTCATCGGTAATTATCTTGATTGTTACTATCTCCTTCCTGTGACGAGGGCTTACCATGGATTTTGACCATGCCTCAGGAAAGATTCCTTGATCGAACAACGAGTTAAACAGGGTTACTATGAAATCAACAACAACATAGTTGACACATTTGAACATTTCACACACCACCTTATCCGGTCCAGCGCTTTTGCCACATTTCATATGGTTTATGCTGCTTATAACCTCATCTCTGTTATCACATTGTTAAACAATGGTTCTTCTGTGCATAGATCTTCATTGTCTACCTCAAATGTGAGTCTTCGGAATCATTGTTAAAGCCATACTTCAAGAAAGTGATCATACACTGCTGTGAGGTAATTGGTTGTAGATGATTGGTTTTTATTAATAGATCCAACTTTGACCAGAATAGTTTGGAGTCATGAACTGATTTTCTTGGCTTTCTAATTGCTTCTCATTGAATTCTCTTTTCTTCCCTCTTTTTGTTGTTGTTGTTGTTGTGTTGTTGTGTATTCTTTTCTTTCTTTAACATGGAATTAATTTACGTTATTTTTTTTCAATTTATTTGATTTAACTCTTTGATGCTGCTTCAATTTAATATTTTCTTTTTTTCCACACTGGCTGTCAAATCAGTCATTAACTTCTCTGTTCCGTTTCCCCACAGATCTCACCATACAAGTGGCGGCACTACGTGGAGCATTGACAAACAAGTCTAAGGATGTGTGAACATCAATGTTGAGGAATGGTATGGCTCTATCGTTACACTGTTTAAACTCACCCGAGTTTAGTTCTTCCCTGTAGGTTTCGCAAATTCTTCAGACCATAATAATGCGCTTCTCTTCGCAGAACACTGAACATTCTTCTTTCTTATCAATGCTACCAATTTTCCATTTTATTTCCCAAGGCAGATGCCAAGAGAACAAACAATTTTTTGTAACAAACCGTCCTCAACGTTCGAACTGCAATGTTTCAGTAAGTCTTGTGTTACAATAAAATAATCAAGAACACTGCTACCACCAGGCGACACAAAGGTGAATTCTCCTTTTTAAGTGTCCCAACACGCTCCATTCACAGGTTTAAGTCAAAAAGGAAACATAAATCCAATAGAGATTTGCCAAACTTAGTTATAGATAAGTCCTTAGAACATCGCACCAAAGTATGTTTTACATTTGTGTTCACATCTTCTAGACTAATGTTAGTGTCACACTCATTATCATCATCATCATCATCATCATAATCATCATCGTCGTCGTCATCATTAACATCATCAAATCATCATCAACATCATCATCATGGTTATCAGCAGCAGCAACAGCAGCTGCATCATCATCATCATCATCATCATCATCATCATTATCATCACCATCATCATAAATACTAATAACAGCATCATTATAATTTTCAACAGTGGGAAAGAAGTTTGACATACGCTCAGGTTTGGGTTGGCGCTGGCATTCAAGTCACCACATAAAAGGATATTGGAATCGTTGATTTCAGTTATTTCAGGTAAAGTGTCTTCCAGCAACAAAATTCCGTCTTTGATTACAGAGCGAGTGTAAGTCGACCCTCCCTCGGGCAACACATAAAGGCAACTAGCAATACATCTTTGTTTACATTAAACACCTTTTTTGTTTACTCTTTAAACTACCATGTTGTCAAAATTTACACTGATCTGCGTCACATATTCTTCATATGTTTTTTTTTTTTTTCTGACCATTAAAAGACCACCACCAGAATTACGACCTTGCTCGCCAATTTCTGAGCAGGTGCGTGGAACTTCACAAAGTCGTGAAAAATACCAGAGAAATCAAATTTCTTGCCGACCAATGTTTCTTGCTGGCATACGAAGTCAAAGCCATTTACATAATTTATAAAAGATACATCACACAGTTTACTATGCAGATTTTCAACATAGTAATTGAGAAATGTCATTTCATTTACCTGATGGTCCAGTTTGTCCAATTTCGAGGTGGTTGTTTTTTTTTAGAACGCAAACACCCTGTCACCGCCACTTTTCGCCAGAAAAGTGTTTAGTCCAGTCTGTGTGCACGGTTTACTTCCCCACGTTGCACTGTATGTGGTCACACTCCCGTGCAGACGCCTTGCCCTTCTATTGTCTGCATCGCCAGAAGGTGTCCCCCTGCCTGCCTCACCACGCACACACCGAGAAACGTCTCCTGTCACCTGATGACGTCTACTGGCCGTGGAGATCCTGCCACTGCCAGGTGAACAGTCAGTAGGTCGTCCTCTGCCGCACCGTTTCCTCACTGAAGCAGGCATCTGGCTAGAAGGTGAAGGGTCACGCGCCACGCTGTTGTTCTTGTCAGAGGGTTGGTCGCAGCTTCCTCTGACGTCACGTTGACGAAGAGGGGAAAAAACCATGTCACCGCCACACACCGCAAGCCGCTCCTCTTCCGTCACCGTTGCTTCTGCTGCACTCGATTGGTAGCTCCTAAGTCTGACGTCACGATGACGCCGAGGGGAATCCCCAGTTTTACTGCCATCTGTCGTGCACCGGCTGCTAAACTTTCCGTTCGTACCAGCCTTCGTCGTGCTGATGTCGCCACGTGTCGCCTCCGTCACTGCCACCTCCGCGTACGATCGTGGATCGGGTCTGCGTGGTCCGACAGTCAACTTGTCTCTGACAATGTGTGCTGTTTTCTCTTGCTTTGCCTTTGCCACTATCTCTGCCTGTATCCTGGCCATGCCATTTGCCAGCCTGGCGCCTTTCTTCTCTACTTCATGGCGGAATTCACGATTGCCAATCAGTTTCATTTTGTCCGTCCATAGTCGAAATTTCGCTGTCATTGTTTTGGCTTCACCAGTTTTTCTCTGACCTACCCTGTGAGCACGAATATTGTCTTCTTCTTTCCATGTTTTGAGACCACTGACACTGTCGTTGTTGTGTTATCATCAGATGATGAACTTGTAATTAAATCAGTTGCGAAATTCATCGCGGAAGCATTGAAAATTAGACAGTAGTGAAATTTAAGATAATGCTTATAAGAGATATGTGAATGATATGTTATCATTCATCGAATGTGGAAGAGATCAGTAAGATACAATGTCATCATTTGATTGAGTGGATGGTCGAGTCAGTCTTAAGATTTTTTTTGTAACCTTACTGCATTACTCCTGTACGTGAGGACATAAGGAAATGTTACGAATTTATTTGTTTTTGTTAACCTTTGATTTGATACACACTAGGAATGAATGTGTACTATTTCTTTGCAGGAAAAGAAGAGGGAAATCTTATTGTTCTGTTACCTCCTCCCCTCTTGTCAAAAGACCTCTTTGGTAATGACAATAAAATATCGAAGTGTCAAAAGTCTCTCTCTCTCTCTCTCTCTCTCTCTCTCTCTCTCTCTCTCTCTCTCTCTCTGGCATACGTGGTAACCGGAGAGGGCACACCAGTCAACTGAACAATTCGTTCGCCCGAAAGTAGTTAGTGACCAGTGTGAAGGAACGGGACTCGGACAGAGGTGAACAGTGGGGCCACCTGGCGAGACACTGTTGCTCTCCCCTCTTACATCTTTTTTCACAGACCACGGGTGCGTGCTCTTATGTCTTAGAATGCTTCTCAAAATGAGCCTTCAGCAAGCAATATCAGTATCTGACCAGGAGTCATATGTTAGTGAGTTTCGTCCCCATTGGAGATCGTCTCCCCCTTGGAGACTATTAGCTTGCTGAAGGCTCATTTTGAGAAGCATTTATTTATACCCCATTCACCCACTCAAGCACATACTGTTAGGCGGAATTATCTACCACTGCAGATATGTATGCTTATCTCCCCCTATTTCTTCAATCTAAGTCATAAGAGCAAGCTTTGTTTATAATTGAATATTTCTTGCAGTCATTGCAACACCAAGCTGCTCTGTAAGTTGCTGGAACGGTGCTCGGTTACTTATCCTTGGAATTTATTAGTTTATTATATATATATATATATATATATATATATATAATATATATATATATATATATTAGTAATTTAGTCCCTTGTGGATTCATTCCAAGAACTGGCCCTCAGCACTTTATATTTTCTACTTTTCACAAGAAAATGTAGCTTGTTTTGCTCTTTCAGGATTTTCTTTTGCTTCTTAGGTGGCACCTTTGGTTGGTTTTTTGAAAACTCAACAAACATACTACGGTATTGCACACCAGCTTTTTCTGGGATAGCATTCTTCTTAAAACCAAAAAGGCAGAGGCGTCAAATTACCACTTTCCGCGATCACTGAGGAGAAACAATCAGGTTTCGAAATATCGGTATCTGACCAGAAGTTATACGTTAGTGAGTTTCCTCTCCATTGGAGATTGTCTCCCCCTTGGAGACTATAAGCTTGCCGAAGGCTCATTTTGAGAAGCATTTATTTTATTTTTCCCCATTCACCCGCTCAAGCACATACTGTTAGGCAAAATCTCTACCACTGCAGATATGAATGCTGATATCCCCCTATTTCTTCAGTCTAAGACATAAGAGCAAATTTTGTTTATAATTGAATATTTCTTGCAGTCATTGCAACACGAAGCTGCTCTGTAAATTGCTGGAATGGTGCTCAGTACTTACTCTTCGAACTTATTAGTTTATTATATACATATAATATATATATATATATATATATTAATATATGAGTCCCAGGCCACTGCTTTTCCCAACATTTATTTATTTGTGAGTTTTCGCCCAACTTGGGCTTCTTCAAACAAGCTTCTGATTGTAACACGAGCCTGTAACACACACGCACGCACGTATACATATATATATAGATAGATAGAGAGAGAGACTTTTCCAAAACAAAAGAACAAAAAAGAAAGTCTTAAAAAGCGCCACTTTGAATCGTCTTCTCACAATATAAATCAATTCGTCAGCAGTGTCACAAGTTTCGACAAATCATGGCATTGCGACAGTCTGAGGTGTAACACTCCCAGACATATTCAGTACTCAATCGCCTCGACCCATTTTTCACACCGGTTGAGCGGAAATTAAGAATGGTTTTTATGTGAACAGACCTTTCTCTATGGTACAGCTTGTGGTCTTTTTTGGACTCATCAAAGTTATGAGAGGAAGCGGAACGGAAGCGTGTCGGTGGCGCTCTGTGTATTTGCACTCCAATACAGAGGCACACGAAATCATATACAACGCCAAAATGAAACCTGTGTTGGTCGAAAACAGGCCTGTCTTCTTAACTCCTTTCACAGGGCATCCGCTATGATCATTTCGGTGGTTCTGATGCTCAGCTGGGGAAGGGGGGTGGATGGTGTGGCTGACTGCAAGCTGGACGTAGATACCCCCCTCCCCCCCCCCCCTCCCCCGGATAATCAGCTGCATTGATCAGAGAGAGAGAGAGAGAGAGAGAGATGTGGGGGGGGGGGGGGTACTGGATTGGGGTTTGGGAAAGACATAGGTTGAAGAGGGAGGGAGAATGGGGGAGTGGCTCAGATCCAGGATTTGAATTCTTCCTCAAAGACTGATAGTGTTTTCCTCAGAAGAAAGACAGTTCCAGACACACAGAGTTCTTGGGTAAAAAGAACATTATCCTATAAATTGAGTTTATAGCAGGTTGAAAGTAAGGTTTTGTTTCGTGACTGCATTGCCTCTCTTGCTGGAGGTGCTTGGACCTGTCTGTTAATTATGAGCGTTGACAGAAACCTCCCCCCGATGAAACTTGAAGAGGTTACCAGCCTCGCAATTCTGTACTTCAGTGAGGACCAGCGCTGAGTGCGCATGTTGTCAGTAAAGGACCAGCGCTGAGTGTGCATGTTGTTAGTAAGGACCAGCGCTGAGTGTGCATGTTGTCAGTAAAGGACCAGCGCTGAGTGTGCATGTTGTCAGTAAAGGACCAGTGCTGAGTGTGCATGTTGTCAGTAAAGGACCAGTGCTGGGTGTGCATGTTGTCAGTAAAGGACCAGCGCTGAGTGTGCATGCTGTCAGTAAAGGACCAGCGCTGCGTGTGCATGTTGTCAGTAAAGGACCAGCGCTGAGTGTGCATGTTGTCAGTAAAGGACCAGCGCTGAGTGTGCATGGTGTTAGTAAGGACTAGCGCTGAGTGTACATGTTGTCAGTAAAGGACCAGCGCTGAGTGTGCATGTTGTCAGTAAAGGACCAGCGCTGAGTGTGCATGTTGTCAGTAAAGGACCAGCTCTGAGTGTGCATGTTGTCAGTAAGGACCAGTGCTGACTGTGCATGTTGTCAGTAAAGGACCAGCGCTGAGTATGCATGTTGTCAGTAAAGGACCAGCGCTGAGTGTGCATGTTGTTAGTAAGGACCAGCGCTGAGTGTGCATGTTGTCAGTAAAGGGCCAGCGCTGAGTGTACATGTTGTCAGTAAAGGACCAGCGCTGAGTGTGCATGTTGTCAGTAAAGGACCAGCGCTGAGTGTGCATGTTGTTAGTAAGGACCAGTGCTGGGTGTGCATGTTGTTAGTAAGGACCAGCGCTGGGTGTGCATGTTGCTAGTAAGGACTTGCGCTGAGTGTGCATGTTGTCAGTAAAGGGCCAGCGCTGAGTGTGCATGTTGTCAGTAAAGGACCAGCGCTGAGTGTGCATGTTGTCAGTAAAGGACCAGCGCTGAGTGTGCATGTTGTCAGTAAAGGACCAGCACTGTGTGTGCATGTTGTTAGTAAAGGACCAGCCCTGGCTGTACATGTTGTTAGTAAGGACCAGCGCTGAGTGTGCATGTTGTCAGCGCAAATGGTATGGCGATAGCGGTTCATCATTCAATGAGCTGTACAACGTAGGACAGGCCCACACGTCATACCCAGGATTTTGCACCAAATCACAATAATATAATCCATGTAAACATTCTGAGGTCCAGCATAGATTTGAACCAGCATTTCATATCAAACTGATAACTCAACAACGGAGCAACCACCCGCCGATCATCATTTCACCAATCTGGGGAGGATTTCTACCGATGACATTATTCACAATCTTCAAATACATCACCTTCCTTCCCGTTGGCTCACGTCACATTTCAGGCCTTTGCACTCACCCGTGACCCTATCTGTGCGCCAGCCGGAAACTCCCAAAGAGTCCCATTCTCTTTATTTTAATCTGTCTGCTTGGAACCCACCTAGCTTGTCCTTTGATGGCCACATGAAAAAAAAAACAACAAAAAACGAGGAGAATCAACTTCCAGACACAGTATAAAATTTTCGAAACAATCTAATTGTGCCAGTCTATATAAATACTCAACTCCTTAAGCAAGACCTTGGCGCATTAATTTCTTGGTGTGCAGCCACATTCTCCATCTTGCGGATGTCTGTGGTGGTGGGGAAGGGGTCACACACCAGTCAGGCAGACACCAAAGGTAGGCCGGGGCTACCCGGCTTTAGAAACGGTATCGTCACTGCTGATGGCGCCAGCCTTCAAGAAAATCCCCAGAGTGTTTGCTGGCCTTATTAGTGATGTTGGAGCTGTGGTTGTCGTCCCGGTCCTTTTCGTGGAGACCTGTGTCTTGGCGCAGAGCGACAGCACATAGCGTACACCAAGGGACACTGCCCAACACACAGCCACAACATTTCTATTTCTATTTCCCTGTCACGTGGGAATGGAAAGGGGGGGGGGGGGGGGGGGGGGGGGGGGGGGGGGAGAGAGAGAGAGAGAGAGAGAGAGAGAGAGAGAAGAGAGAGAGAGAGAACGGAGGGCGGGGATGGATGGTGAGGGAGGACGGGAAGGGGTGAGCCGGGGAGTGGGGGAGTGGGGGGAGTCTGAGCAGGTGCCTGTGACGGGGAAGGGAAAGTTTTGGCAGGTGCCTGTTGTCACTGTGACGGATATTTCTAGACCATAGCCTAAACCACTCACCAGGTGATGGATTTTGGAACCAGGTGAGAGGTACCTCAGGCACAAGTCCCCCCCCCCCCCCCAACCCCACAGTTTCAAAATGTTGAAGGACGGGTGGGGGGGGGGGGGGGGATGCTGGAACAAGGGGGCCGGTCGGTCTGGATTCACTTCCGGAGGAGCTGGAGAAGTGGGTGGGGGGGGGGGGGGGGGGGGGTGTTGCGTACGTGCCTTTTCTGACCCGCCGGTAAGTGATTTCTGGCGGGGATGGATTACGGAACGGTACACCGGTAATTGTGACTTTTTTTTTTTTAATGTACACACTGAGTTACATACAATACAGCAGACATAACTGTTATCGACAGCGAGCGTTAGAAGAGTACTTTTTTCCCCTTCCCTCTCCCCCACCTCCCCAAGAAGCCCTCCCTATTCTCGTCCTTCATTTCTCTCTCTCTCTCTCTCTCTCTCTCTCTCTCTCTCTCTCTCTCTCTCTCTCTTCATCTCCCCCCCCCCCCCTCCTTTCTTCTTTCTCTTCTCCTTCCCTCTTCCGCCCGTACCCATTCTGTCCGTCTGTCTGTCTGTCTGTCACACAACACACACACACACAACACACACACACACACACACACACACATACGCACGCGCGCACGCACGCCACACACACACACACACACACACACACACACACACACACACACACGCACGCACGCACACACAACACACACACACACACACACACACACACGCACGTACGTATGCACGCACGAACACACGCATGCACGCACTCAAACACACACTCAGATGGGATAGAGAGCGATGGGTAGGGGCGGGGAGCGGAGAAGATAAACGCACACACGCGAACACACACACACACACACACACACACACACACACACACACACACACACACACACACACACACACCTCCCGCCCCCTCTCCAAGTCCGTGACTGAACACCTAAAATGTTTGTTAACATAGGAAGTCATCCCTTGATAAACGAGGGCTAAGCGAATCGTTCGTCACCTCACCAACAGTCCTTAGTCCGGCAAATCACAGTACCCCCTACATGACAACAACGCCAGAGGAAACTGGAGTCTCTCATTGTCCCACATATTGTCTGCAACTTCGTGACATTTTATGCTTTTGTACTTGATATAAGTATTTGTCAGTTCATGATGTCAGAGGAAACAAACGAACAACAACAACAACAACAACAACAACAACAACAAAACGGAAAGAAAGCCTCCAAATCTTTTTCATTTTCTTTATTATTATATTATTTATTATTATTATTATTATTATCATTATTATTATCATCATCATTATTATTATTGTTACTACTATTATTATTATTCTAACATAAAGCAGCAGAGGAAAGCAGACAGAAATAGCTTTGAACCAATCTCACTTTACACTTCAGTGATCGACGGATAGTTGAAGGAGTGGACACGCTTGATTTGACGCAAGCGTTGAGGCCTGACAAGAGGTTGGCGGAAGACTCACATAATGCGTTCGTAGGCGCCCTGGTCGAACGCCGAGGACAGAGCGACGGGTGAAACCTCCAGAGCATTCCCTAGCTGTTCAGGTCCGAGTCCATGGATACAGTTTAGGCCCGAAACGATATATATCTCCATTACATTCCTGCACCTGGCTTTTCTCAGAAGAACAGCCAGTACTAACACACATTCATCGCAGAGTGCAGTCCTTGACCCTTACCGTGCCTGATTCTGAGGCAGGTCTGATGTTCGTTTCTTTTTTTTATGCGAGCAAATTCACATGAGACGATGTAACAAAAGATTCAGACATTCTTCAACACCTGTCTGAGGCGCATCTACAAAATCTGATGGCAGGAGAAGATCCGAAACGAAGATCTGTGGGAGCGTGCGGGACAGGAACCAGTGGCCAAGCAGATACTGCAAAGGAAGTGAGGCTGGATCGGACACACCCTCAGGAAGCCAGCGTCCAGCACCACACGCCAGGCCCTGACCTGGAACCCGCAGGGAAAGAGGACCACACGCCAGGCCCTGACCTGGAACCCGCAGGGACAGAGGAAGAGAGGCCGGCCTCGCAACAGCTGGAGGCGAGACACTGAGGCGGAGTTGAAACAACAAGGGACCAACTGGACTGGAATGACCAGAACAGCCCAGAACAGAGTGTGATGGCGAAGGGTCGTCGATGGCCTATGCTCCACCGGGAGCGATGGGCATAATGAATGATGATCACGTGACCCTTCATTTTTCTGTTGTCTGCTAGACTTTTCACTCCAAAATCCTACCAATGGCGTAGAAACACAAGAAGTCCACAATTCATGCATCATTCTGCTATTTATGCTGACATATGGCATTGAACTAATTTACTGACGCCAAATTCCAGGATAGAATTATCTTGTTCACATGAATGTTTTTTTTCTTTCTCAGAGCCAGGGCGAGTTTCATCAGTTCAAACTTTGTTACTACTTGACCTTTGTTATTACTTGACCTTTGTTATTACTTGACCTTTGTTATTACTTGACCTTTGTTACTACTTGACATTTGCTTTAACCACGAACTCTGACCTGTATTCATTTACTCATGCCTGCTTCTTGTGTGATTTTTTTTTTTTTATGGCTAAGGAGTTCCCTCCCCCTCCCCGTCCCTTTTTCTCCTTTGTTATGGTCGATGTTGTTGTTCCATATTGTTGTTGTTCTTTTGTTTTGTCTCTTTAATTGTTGAATGAACCAAAATGGAAAACTGGGTATTAAGATATAGAGGATGTGACTCACCGTCGCCAGTGTGGCGGAAGGACGGTGGCTGGGAGGAGTGAGGGTGGGGGTGGAGATTGACGAACTCGTCTCCATCTCAAGGGCGGTAAGACAACATGGTGGATGCTGTTTCGTACAAGTACAAAAGTTTGTTCCCTTAGAATACTCGCCTTCATGGAGGGAGGTTGGTTCTGATTCGAACCACACACGCACGCACGCACGCACGCACGCACGCACGCACACACGCACGCACAAACCACCCACACACAGGCACACACACGCGCGCGCACACACACACACACACAGACACACACACACACACGCGCGCGCGCGCGGATCTGGTTGTAAAACAGAACTTTACTATCTTTACAAACATTTGGAATATCGCTTGCCGACCCCCATCCCCATCCCGCCCCCTCGCCCAGCACCCCAACACCACCACCGCCTCGCCCTCTACGCAGAGAGAGAGAGAGAGAGAGAGAGAGAGAGAGAGAGGAGAGAGAGAGAGAGAGAGAGAGAGAGAGAGAGAGAAGAAGAAACGTTCACATCTCGGTAAGTCAAGGCACACAAAACATTTTGACAAAAGCTGAAATCAGTTTTAATTCTTCTCTCTCTCTCTCTCTCTCTCTCTCTCTCTCTCTCTCTCTCTCTCTCTCTCTCTCTCACGTATACACACTCACACCAGTACATAACTCTCTCTGTGTCTCTCTCTGTGTCTGTCTGTCTGCCTGTCTGTCTCTGAGTTCCAGATTGATGTGACAAGAGTGTAGATAAAACCAGAGACTAAAACCCTCGTCAACTTGTTTACAGTATTCTTGTTTAACAGAATGAAATATCTTTGCCAGTCATCCAAGTCCAGAACATGTTCCTGTAACCTCTGTCACTTCCCAGCCTTCTAGTTGTGACTGACTCCAGTCAAAATGTCAGTGGATGACAGTCACCAAACAGACAAGACGGCAAAGCGGCCGAGGTTCTCCAGATGTTAATAAAGGTTCAGTTCACCGCTTTGAATAGTTTTCTTTTTCACAACTCCCCCCCCCCCACCCCACCCCCCACCCGCTATGCTCACAAAATGTCAATCTGTGGAGAAAAAGCAAGGGAGAAAACTAGCAATACCGAGTGCGTTGACGAACAGAATAACGCCCCACCCTGTCTCTCTCTCTCTCTCTCTCTCTCTCTCTCTCTCTCTCTCTCTCTCTCTCTTCTTCTTCTTCTTCTTCGCAAACACACACACACACACACACACACACACACACACACACACACACACACACACACACACACTGTTTGTCACCATGAAAAGAAAATAATTGCTAAACACTTTATTAACTCTCGCTTTTCACACGCCAACGCGATCACGGATCTTTTTTCGCCAAGTTCGCCTTCACGGCGGATATTTGGTCAGCACGCGACTGCTCATGTCGCTGGGGTTATATTTAGAAATTTGTGCGGAGGCGATGAAGGGGGAGGGGGGGGGGGGGGAATCATGACCTAGAAAATGATTTCAACACCGCCGCCGGTTTGAACACAAGCAGTCTCTCTGCAATCGATCTCGCCGATTCATTTAGATCACAGCTAAAATCGCGAGTTATTCCCAACAAAATCAGAATACGGAACGTCCACAGATTAGCACTAGCCGCGCCTTTCGTGTCTGATTGGGAGAGCTGGTCTCTAAGCCGATCCGGGAGGTCCGTTTGACGTCATCGACTTCGTGGGAGACTCTCGCGAACCGAGCGAGAGCCACCCGACTGAACTGGGTGACGTCACCCAGGGGTGACAACTCTCAGGGCCCACTGACGAAGGGGGTGCAGGAGGGAGGCTAGAAATAGGCTGGTAGCAGAGATGGGACAGAAACGATTGGAAGGCAAGGACAGACGGAGAGCGAAGGGGGCGGAGGCGATAATGGACCAGTTTGACATGTTGAAGATTAGTGTGCGGGTGAGATTGGGGAACAGCCGAAGCCACAGGCGCTCGGTAATAGCAAGCCAGTCATTTATTCACTGCGGCTATATTTTGGGGCGATGGGGAGAGAGTATGGTGTGTGTGGGGGGGGGGGGGGGGGGGGGGCTAGGAGGCATGGGATGGGGACGAGGAGGAAAGAGAAGGAAGAGTGGGAGCGGGGAGAGGGGGAGGGAGGGAGGGAGGTAGAAAAGGAGGGTAGAACACGAAGGAAGAAAATTTTCCCTCCTCCCCCCCCCCCCCCCCCTCTCCTCCTCCTGAACTTCTTCGCCATAGATAATGATTTTCTTTTAAATAGATTTTGGGGAGTATTTTCATCGTCAAAAATATCCACTGCGATTGTGAAAACAGATTTCGGAAATATTCTTGAAAAATGTCATTCACACACACACGCACGCACGCATGCACGCACGCACGCACGCACGCACGCACACACACACACACACACACACACACACACACACACACACACACACACACACACACACCACATCGATTAAAGTTTGGACCGGATTTCGAAACCAGCTGTAAAAAGTACATAATTATCTAAGTTTCTTCTTTTTTTTTCTCTCCCAACAATGGCTTTATATGAAGAATAAGCTTACTACTGCAACGGGATTCGAAAGCCAGCAACTTCCATTATTTAGACTTCTGCTATTATGGAGATTACAAAAATAATATCTTCATCTTACGGGCCCTTTTAAGTTTGTTAATGTATAGCTGGTGGAGAACATTTTGGGAATACATTTTTGGCACAATTGAATGGTGGTTATACTAGAGATGGATTTGAATTCAAGGGACTTTAAGAGAGAGAGAGAGAGAGAGAGAGAGAGAGAGAGAGAGAGAGAGAGAGAGAGAGAGAGAGAGAGAGAGATTGATTGATTGATTTATGATTTATTCAGATTAGGCCATAGCCCATACTGAAGGGGTGACACCCGTAATACACGAATTAAGAAGAATTCTCACAAAAAGAAATGGAAAAAAGCAGTTACACACACATACTATGCAAACCTATTATGAATACATCGCTCGTAGTCGCTTTTGTGCTTCGTATATGTACCTGGCAAGATCAAAGAGGACACACTCATTTCTTGATGTTAATAATAAGCTGACTCTAAAACTACAAGGATCAAAATAATACTTTGACTTAATAAATTTTACTCGAAGGTCATTGAGAGCAGGACAGCAAAATAAAAAATGTATTTCATCTTCCTTGGCCTGGTAACATAGCCGACATATCAGTCTATTTTCATTCAAAGCACTGTATCTGAATCGATGGCAAGCTATGTCAGAGATACCAAATCTAAATTTAGTCAATGCACTCTTAATATACCTGTCCATTTTCATTTTAATGTATGGCTCAATCATATACGTTGTTTTAAACAGTCTGTATTGTGCAAATCTGTCACTGTTGTTGATATGGTCATGCCAGTCTTGCCATCTGCAATATGGGGAGTTTGTGTTATACTCCCTGTTTGGCTAGTATACTTACCATGTCAGACCATAGCATTCAACGGCAGTTAGCCAGCTCTGTCAGGCCGAATTTTTTCCGTGGCCAATGCAGTCATAAGACAGTCACGTGATGTCACCCCACTTCCGGCCCCGGAAGAAGCCAGTGTCAACTTCCTATACGTCATTCAGCGAGGCCTGGTGTATGGTAACCCCGAGAACCTTGGCGCCAGAGGGGAAGGTAGGGAGGGAATTAGAGTCTGACATGGTAAGTATACTAGCCAAACAGGGAGTATAACACAAACTCCCCATTTTGGCGTCATATACTTTACCATGTCAGACCATAGCAGAATTTAAAGGAATCGGAGGAGGGCGAGCGCCCTAGTGGTTCTTGGGGTTGACCGATATGGCTGCATTGGCCGCCACAAAGGAAATCCCCTTAGACCCATCAGCTCTGGTCATGCGGATATCCCTCAGGTAAAAATTAATGAAGGGATTTTCCGAACGCCAGTAGGCTGCCTCCAGCAGGTGGCGCACGGGGACAGAGTACTGGAACGCTGTGGAAGTGGCCAGTGCTCTGACCTCGTGGGCCCTGGGTGATAGGACAGGGAGATCCTTGTACGCCTGAGCGTAGGTAGATCTCACCGTCTTGGAGAGCCACCTGGAGATAGTTCCCGCCGAGATATCTCTAGTATTGTTGGGGTTGAGGGAGATAAGGAGTCGTCTCTGGGAGGAGCGCCTGGGGCGTGTGCGTTCCCAGTAGTACCTGAGACACCTGGAGGGGCAAAGGTCCATGTCTCCATCTTTTTCTCCCTTTCCCAAGATGTCCGTCAGGGAACGGATGACGAGGAAGGGAGAGGGGGTGCCCGGTTCTTGATTCTTTGCCAAGAACTCCGGAAGGAACTTGAGAGAGACTGAGCCGTCCCTGTGGAAGGCGATATCTCTGGGGTCACCGCTGAGGGCGTGAATCTCACTTCGTCTTCTGGCCGAGGCCAGGGCGAGGAGAAAGGTGGTCTTAAGGGAGAGGAGGTCAAAAGGAATAGAAGCAATGGGTTCAAAAGGGGGTTTTCTGAGGGCATCGAGGACCGTAAAAAGGTCCCAGAGGGGGATGCGCCTAGGGGACTGGGCTTCCCGTAGAGCAACTCCTCTAGACACCTCTCTGAGCAGAAAGTCATTGTCAAAAGAAGGGCCCCCGAGTTGACGAATGGTGGTGCAGATAGCTGATCTGTAGCCCCGAATGGAGCTAGCCGACAGCTTAAGGGAAGAGGATAGGTGGGAGAGGAAATTTCCTATTTGGATGTTGGAGGGGCAGTCATGGGGAACAGAGTTATCTGAGCACCAGGCTATCCATCTCTCCCAACGGTAGTTGTAGAGGGACTCGGTGCTGGCTCTGCGAGATGCCGAGGTTAAGTCCCGTAATCCCTGAGAGGCCCCTGCCCGGCTAGTGTGTCTAGGACGGACTGGGGTCTGTCCGAGTGGGGGGTAGCTGCAGATGTTCGCAGTTGGGCTGGCATAGAAGCCACGCGTGTAGGCGAAGCATGTTGGGATTGGAGTGAGGAAGACCTGACCGGGGTTGTCTCAGCATGTCCCAGCGAGGGCTGAGCCGGAGGGGGGGAACGTGGGTGAGGGACTTGAGGTCCGGGAACCAAGACTGGGTCGGCCACCATGGCGTTACGAGGATCAGCCTGGGTCTTTCCAGCCTCGCCTTCCTGATCACCTTGTGTAGGATGGGGAAGGGGGGAAAGGCATATGCCAGTAGGCCCGTCCAGGGGAGGGATAGTGCGTCGACTGCATACGCCTGGGGATCTGGAACGGGGGAGACGTACAGGGGCAGGCGATGGTTGAACCTGGTGGCAAACAGGTCGATCATGGGCACAAACCAATGCTCCCATACCCCCGACAGGGTATGTCTGTTGAGGGTCCACTCCGTGTGGAGGAGAGACTTCGACCTGCTGAGGGAATCCGCCAGGATGTTGCGTTTCCCTGCTATGTGTCTCGCGCGGAGGGTGATTCCCCGCGCGTGACACCAGCGAAGGAGGGCCTCTGTCCTGAGGGAGAGGCCTATGGAGCGGGCCCCTCCCCCTTTGTTGACATAGTAAGCCACCGACGTATTGTCCGTGAGGAGGAGAACAAGTCGGTGCGCGACCTTGTGTTGGAATTGGAGAAGGGCTAGCCTGACCGCTTCCAGCTCCAAGATGTTGATGTGGAGGCGTGCAGTTTGTGAGTCCCACTCCCCCGAGGCGTGACTCTCCTCCACGTGGGCCCCCCAGCCCAAGTTGGAGGCGTCTGTATAAAGTTCCAGTGGTTGGGTTGGGAGGGAGATGGGGACCCCGGTGGAGAGAGTGGCTGGAGTGAGCCACTCCTCCGTCGCCGAAATGAACCAGTGTCCGAGGGGAATGACCTGGTCCCAGCGGTCGGAGGTCTGTGACCAACGTCGGCGGAACTCCCTCTGAAGTTGGCGTTTGGGGACCCGCCCCAGGGGAATGAGGGGAGACAGGGACTCCATCATTCCTAGGAGGGAGGACAGGGTTCTGGCCGAGGTGTGGGGTGTCTGAGACAGGCGGGAGATGAGGTCCACTATGCGTGCAGACCTCTCCGGGGTCGGGGAGACTATCATGGAGATTGTGTCGAAACTCATTCCCAGGAAGGAGAACCTCTGGCTGGGAGTGAGTTCGCACTTGTTGGGGTTTGTGACAAACCCCAGTGTGGAGCACAGACTCAGGAGGCGGGTGGTGTGGGCTTGGCACTGGGCCCGGGAGGGGGCCAAGATGAGCCAGTCGTCCAGATACACTAGGAGGCGGATGTCTTCCTGCCTGGCTAGGGAGGCCATCTCCTTGACAACCTTCGTGAAGAGGAAGGGTGCCAGTGATAGGCCGAAAGGGAGGGCCCTGAACTGGAACACTCGGCCCTGCCAGACGAACCGTAGGAATCGTCTGTGGACCGGGTGAATCAGGATCTGAAAGTAGGCGTCCTTCAGGTCTATGGATGTGGCCCAGTCGAGATGATGGATGGAGTCTCGGATCTGGGTGGGGTCTCCATCTTGAACTTGGTGGGCCTGAGGAACTTGTTGAGGGGCGAAAGATCTAGAATGGGCCTCCATCCTCCCGAGGCTTTTGGGATCACAAAGAGGTGAGAGTAGAAGCCGGGGTTTGGGTAGGAAACCTCCGCGATGGCCCCTTTCTTGAGGAGCTCTTGGACTTCCGTGCGAAGAGCTTCTGCTTTGGCGGGGGAGGGTTCGTTGGGGGAGGGAGGGGGAGATAGCATGAGGGGGGGATGCTCGTGGGCCCAAGGAAGGCGAAACCCTTCCTGTAGCACCGCCACTATCCAGGGGTTGAGGCGCATACGTCTCCATTGGTGGGCATGCCGGGAGAGGCTGCCCGCCCGGGGGGGCGAGGGTCTGGGCTGGTGGGAGGGGGATAGGGCGAGGGGGGGTGCTACCTGATCTAAGTCCACCTCGGGCTGTCTCCCTAGTCAGCTCCGGGAGCGTGACTGTTGGCCGAACCGAAAATTTTGCTGATGGGGTTTTGGCTTAGGCCTTGGGAGAAGATTAGGTCGCTTGGCGGGCCGTGCGGTGCGGGAAGGCGATTGCCTGGGATAGGGTCTGTGCCTGGGGAAGGAACGAAGTGGGGGTCTAGCAGGGCGTGGCGGTGGCCTGGGCGCAAAGGACACAGCCTGCTTGCGTTCCTCAACTGCTTGGGCTATGACGTCAGCCGAGTAGTCGCCAAAGAGCGACTGGTCCTGGCCCGGGATGCATCGCAGGGCTGCCTTAAGCGTCGGGGAGAGAGAGGTCCGCGCCAGCACGGCATCTCTCGCGACCAACAAGCAGTTGAAGTGGCTTCTGGCTGCGCTGTCCGCCGCAGCCGAAAGGTGATGCGAAATCCTGTTAACTAAGTGTCGCATGAAAGGATCGCTGAACAAGCGAGGGTCAGGCTCTTGGTGCTCCTCAGAGCCCGAGTCCCCCGGTACTGGGATGGCACCATCATCCTCCGGCCATAGAGCCTCCGCTCGCTGAAGGAGCATGCCCAAGTAGGTGTGTCCCGCCGTGGTGTGGAGGATGCCCATCCTGGCTACTCGGTCCCATTCCTTCAGGTTCTTAAATGAGATGGTGCCGGAAGTAGGGGGGGGCAGGTGGGGGATCAACCGACGGTCCGACTGGGAAATGCCCATCTCCCTGGTCACGGGATTGTCCGTAAACAAGGAGGAGACTGAGGGGTTCTTGCGGTCCCCGAGGAGGAAACCGACCTGGGCTGCATGTGGGGCCGAGAGGGGTCCCTGTCCTGGTGGAGGGATGGCGTGCGCACCCCTGGCGCGAGTTGCTGGGCCTTCCCAAATTGAGGCGAGGGATTGGGGGGCAACGATCTTTGGTCTAGATCTCTGGGCCGGGGGGGACCGGCGAAATGGGAGAGGGAGAGAACTTCTTCAGCGGGTGCGGCCTCCCTCCTAACGAGGTCTGGTCGCCACCGTTCTATCGTGCGGACATCGTACAATGAGGTGGAGGCTAGTTCTTCCTCATCGTCCGCCTCAGGGAGGTACTGGTCCTGAGAGGGTTCATAGCACCCGTCATCAGGAGGTAAGTCGAGGGGTGCCTGTAGTGAGTCCCCGGTGGCCCTATAATCGGCGGCCGGGACATCGTCCTGCCGATCGGACAGCTCCCGAGGAGGGAGACCAAGGTCGACCCAGGCAAGTGAGGCCGGGTGCCACATTCGACCATATAGCTGGTCGTACTGGGTGTTGGCGTTAAGCCACTGGTCTCTCTCGGGGGCATAGAGCCACCGGTCCCCGGGAGGTAAACGGGCTGTGGCGGCCCTGGGGTGTAGGCAGAATATCCCCGGGGACCCGGGTAACCTGAATCACTGTTGGGGGGGTCTTGAGAGGCCGTGGCCTGTCGTCCCCGTCCAGGTCCGTGCACTGTACCATACACGTCCTTGGAATGGGCCTGGGAGGGCCATAATGGTATGGAGGAGGATGCGGAAGTCGAGCCCCCAACCCGCGAAAGTGCGGATTGGTCAGGATGCGGTCCCGTGTTCCTCCCCCTGGAGGAATATGTCAGGTTACCCTTGGTCCCGCTGGTAGATCCTCCCCCCGGAGGAGCGGGACCGCGGACGTTGCCCAAATGGGGATCCGAAAAGGTCGGTTCCCCAACGTCCAATACCCCTAGGGAAGAAGGTGACGTTCGATCGGGGTAGGTCGACCGTCCTTGTGCATGGGCACGGCCGGGCCCATGGCGCGGCGTGCCCGCACGCCCAGGATTATGGACACCACCGAGGTCGTGCGTCGGGGTGACCATAAGGCTGCTTCCGGAGTCGAAGCGCTCATCGAGCTCAGGTGTTGGCTGCACCCGTGCCCGGTGGGGCCGAGCGCTATGAGTGGACGTATCAACTTGGGGGGAAAAGGAGATACGTGACTCATCAAGGCGAGTGACGGATGGTGATTCCATCCCAGATCCGTCACCCGTGCTGGTCCGCGGCTCGGCAAGGTGCCCCGGGGGCCGAGATTCGCGTGACTCAGCATGATAGTTAGAAGTCTCCGAGCGAGTCCGTAGGCTAGAGGGCAAGCTGGCCGATGGAGAAGGGGTGGGGGAGGGCGAATTCCGTTGGCTAGTCTTTGCTCGGCAGGGCCCCTTGAGGGGAGCCTTGCCCTTAGACTTTTTGGGCAGCACCTTGAGGGGAGCTTTGCCCTTAGACTTTGCAGGCAGATCAAATGAAAGGCATTTTGAAATGGTGGCCGCTTGCCTATCAGCCTTGGGACGCCGCGGTCGTGCGTCCGTCGGTTTGGTAGACGAGGAAAGATCACGCGTCCCTTCCGCGGAGGAGTCGTCTCTGTCTACCTGAACCGTACGTTCATCGGTGTGAACGGATTGCTCCGAGATGGAATCGACCCGCGGGTTCTCCGGGAAATTGAGCGAACTCCGAGCAGTGGAGTGGCTCGACCCGGCGGTGTCCTTCACCATGTTGGGCACAGGTGGATAGAG
>CM065742.1:46304526-46322026 GCA_033310375.1 Conus canariensis
ACCCATCTCTTAGCATTCGCAAAATAGCCCACCTCCCAAAATCAATATCTCTCTCTCTCTCTCTCTCTCTCTCTCTCTCTCTCTTTACACACCCACACTCACCCCCCCCCCCCCATATATATATAGTTTGGAATATAATTCACCCAAGTTTCTCTTTTTTTCCAAAGAAAAACGCAGGACCTCGAAGGCATTACACGCTTCTTCATTTGTTAAATAGTCTCTTGTTATGCAGATTCAAAATAGGAAGCCAAAGAAACCTGCTGCATCTTCATTATGTATGATTAATGAGAGAGAGAGAGAGAGAGAGAGAGAGAGAGAGAGAGAGAGAGAGAGAGAGAGAGAGAGAGAGAGAGGTGACGGAGAAAGGGGGTGAAGATGCGGGTTAAGGGAAAAGAGGAGGGGGGGGGGGGGCAGAACAGGCGGTGTTTGTTTTTGTTGTTGTTTTTTGTGCATGTTACTGACAAGACGCAAAAGCAGCGTTTACGGCAGCCGCATTTCAGAAACAGTCTAAACCATCCAGACATGTTGTCGTTTCTTTGTGACATGGATCCGGATGAAATGCGTGCTCACTCAACAGACCGCGGGACCCTGGGCACAGATTCACAACCCAGCATGATTCGGCTCTTCTGTAAAGCAACACACCAAAAAGCTATGGGGAAAAAAAAGAGTGACGCTCATTAAACACATCAAAATGGATATTGTCTATTGATTGGCCCGGAATTCTGAAAAGAGAGGGAGAACCGAAAGAAGAGAACAACTGGAAGAAGAAGAAAAAAAAAGGAAAGAAAGGGGGGGGGGGGGGGGGGGGAGACCCCCAAAGAAACACACAAAAAGGACGAATGTAGATGGCGACGGATTGGGAATATAAACCAATGACTAAACAAGCAGGTAAAAAAAAACAATTGTAAGCATACTTCATCAACTTTTAACCAAGGCTAACAACACCTTGCTGTTTCACTTCACAAGGGGACGTTTCTCAGAGCAGTTGAACCAACACATTGTACAGTGTGTGAAATACCACTGTTTCCTGTCAGATCACTGTCACTCCCATCTGGAGTAGTTTGACTCAGCCACATATTGCAAACATAGAAGGCGGCTTAAAGAATGCATTCTGTAGATTATAATTATTGCAAATATATATATATATATTAGCAGCGGGAAAACTACAGCACTTACGTGGAAACAGTGTAACTGACGTATTTGAAAAAAAGGCATGCCATTTCACACGATATAATTACAGATTTTTAAAAATTCTGTTTTCGTTCGTGCGTATGGTACGGGGAGGGGAGGGGGGGGGGGGGTGGGAGGAGGGGGGAGGGGAGGAGGTCAATCGAAGTTGGTGTGAGAATATTGCATTTTTCATGTGTATTCTTCCTTGGGAATATCAGTGATCATGGATGGGACACCCTCTCTCCACCCCTTTTGACACCACCTCCCTCCCCCCCCAGCTCCTTCACCAACCTCTCCTTTTCCTTTCTTGTAAATACCGTCTCTCGCTCTCGCTCTCTCTCTCTCTCAAATGTACTCACATACAAATACAAACGTTCTCCCAAACTGGCATACGCGTATCGAACACACGGAGAACGAGAAAAGGTACCAAAATAATCAACATATATATTGCCGCCGAAACAGTTTTGGAAAGAATGAAAACATGCCCACGTACTCCACAAAACATTATCAGCTAAAAAAAAAAAGAAGGTATATCCAAAAAAATCTGCTTAGCCGTTAACAGGAACGTATATTAAAGAAAACTGATATACTGGTATTGATTGTTTGTGTCGTTTTTGCTGGCTTTCTTTGCTGGTTCCTAGCCCATTACGCTGTCTAAATGATCCGAACAGCTATTGAAAACGGTACTCGGAAGAGCTTTTCTGGTAATGGGTAAGAAAACATACTTGATGAACGCCATCTAAAGTGGAAAAAAAAGCGTTCACGCGGTTCTGTGCTCTCGTAAAATGAAACAAAAATGTCAACTAACTCTTGATCAGCAAAGCTGGTGAAAACAGTTTGTGATCTCTCTCTCTCTCTCTCTCACACAGACACAAACCTACACAACACACACATACACACACACACACATACACAACACACACACACAGACACACACACACATGCTAGCATTTCAGCCGCTGCTGGATCCCGTCCATATCCACCCCCCTCCCCCCATCCTGGCATTCCCTCTGCCCTCTTCACTCTTTTTGTCTGTCTGTCTGTCTCTCTCTCTCTCCGTATCCCGCAACACCTCAGCAGCAGTATCGCTTCAAGGATATAAATAATTAGACATGGGAATTTAGACCAGAGAATTTCAAGATTCTCCAGCATCGGAACGCTATTGTTACCCTTAGCGTAAGCCGCTCCTAACTTGACTCCTGATTCCACCAAACACTGTTGGTAGAGTGTAGCGCAGTGTGGGGCAGTGGAGCTGTCTCCGGTTGTTTCCCATAGAGAAAGGAGAACGACTGCCGTCGCTTCCCCGACTCTTATGGAACAGGTTTTCCCAAGACTTACCGCGACGTCTGTGCTACCATGTCAACAAATTAACTCCACAACATGTACTGAGTCCTATGTCTTTTGTTCTTATCGCGAGGTCTTTGCTATAGCTACCATGTCAACAAATCCACTCCACAACATGTACTGAGTCCTGTCTTTTGTTCTTATCGCGAGGTCTTTGCTATAGCTACCATGTCAACAAATCCACTCCACAACATGTACTGAGTCCTATGTCTTTTGTTCTTATCGCGAGGTCTTTGCTATAGCTACCATGTCAACAAATCCACTCCACAACATGTACTGAGTCCTATGTCTTTTGTTCTTATCGCGAGGTCTTTGCTATAGCTACCATGTCAACAAATCCACTCCACAACATGTACTGAGTCCTATGTCTTTTGTTCTTATCGCGAGGTCTTTGCTATAGCTACCATGTCAACAAATCCACTCCACAACATGTACTGAGTCCTATGTCTTTTGTTCTTATCGCGAGGTCTTTGCTATAGCTACCACGTCAACAAATAAACTCCACAACATGTACTGAGTCCTATGTCTTTTGTTCTTATCGCGGGGTCTTCGCTACCATGTCAACAAATCAACTCCACAACATGTACTAGTCCTATGTCTTTTGCTCCCTAGTCCGCATGCCCCCTCCCCAACACCCCCCCCCCCCACCTTCCTGCTACCCCCACCACCACCCTACTTCTCCCTACATGTTTGCTCTCAGGCTCTCGCACACAGCATGCAGGCGGAGCGACGTTCCCCCGCACCCAGAGACGCTGGCGGACACTGAAGAGCCAGGGTCTACACCACTGACGTACATCTTCGTGGTCTACATACACAATGTGTGCCTCGAGCACAGCCTCTCCACCTGATCTTGCCCAAAGGGTTGCTGATGGCAGCCCAGTGGTTCGTCTAATCCATCCAGGCTTTTCAACTACAATCTGGACAGTGTTCATGCCTGAACAACTGAAGTTCACGATAACTGAGTCGAGTCGTGAAGCACGAATGCGTTTTGAAGTCATATGGCACCAAAATCCCCCCCTTCATGAACGGGACTTAATAGGATGGTGTATATGTGGGTATCTTTCTTTCCTTCGTTTTTATCTTTCAGTCCATCTGCCCCCCTATCTATCTTTCTATGGGGAGAGAGACAGAGAAAAAAATATATAAAAATGGGGGGGGGGGGGGGGGAGGGGAGAAAGTGAGACCTAAGGACCATAAATAAACATCTGTGCTACCATAAACAACTACCACTAAGACACTGATCAAATTCAAAGAATTAAATGAAAAATCAAACATCTACTTAACGTGACGTGTTGTATAAATCATGAAGGATTTATCTATTACGAGTAGTAAACTGTAGACGAATGAGACAAATGTGCTGACGCTGTGGGTTGGAGAAAAAAAAGGTGCCAAGTACACTCTAACTTTTCCGAGCTCCCTATTATTTACTTTACTAACTATTATGCTTGAAACCAAAGTCAACAGGTAACCTTTCAACAGCAACAAAACACACTGCAATAACAACACATCAACAGGATGAAATCAACAACAACAACAAAAAATGCAACAACAAAAGACACCAACGTTCGTTTCTTGAAACGTCGCATCCATTTCACAAAACAAAAACTTACATGAACTTTAAAAGCGCATTATTACTCGATGAAATGTAAACATATTTTAAAACAAACAGCAAGTTCTAGATTAAAAGAAAACAAAGGAAACGATGACTGTCGTTATTTCTCCGAGAGAAAAAGAGGTAAAAGACGCTCGGAAAGAAAACACCAAGCAGCTTGTGTAACTGAACGTATTATAGTTTTTGCCAGCCTTCTTTGCCTTTTAAAAAAAAACAAAAAAAACAATTCCTCTGAAATACTGATCTTTGCAAAATGGTTGTACAATAACAATAATGATGATGTGATGATGATGATGATGGAAGAAGAAGAAGAAGAAGTAGAAGAAGAAGAAGAAGAGAAGAAGAAGAGTAGAAGAAGAAGAAGAAGAAGTAGAAGAAGAAGAAGAAGAGAAGAAGAAGAAGTAGAAGAAGAAGAAGAAGAAGAAGTAGAAGAAGAAGAAGAAGAAGTAGAAGAAGAAGAAGAAGAAGAAGAAGAAGATAGAAGAAGAAGAAGAAGATGGAGAAGAAGAAGAAGAAGAAGAAGTCGGAGGAAGAAGAAGAAGAAGAAGTCGGAAGAAGAAGAAAGAAGGAAGAGTAGTAAATTGGAGCGATTTATCTTGAATGCATTCGGAGCGCTAACAACTAAAGACACATTGACAGTTTCATTTAACTTCATCAAAAGGAGCCGTGGCAGTGTGCGTCACTAATCAAGACAGACAGTTTGTGGGGTTACAGAGAGAGAGAGAGAGAGAGAGAGAGAGAGAGAGAGAGAGAGAGAGAGAGAGAGGAGAGCGAGACAGAGACGGCGAGAGAGAGAGAGAGAGGGAGAGAGAGAGGGAGAGAGAGAGGAGGGGGGGGAGGAGAGAGAGAGCGGGCGAGTGGGTGGACAGCAGAAAGGATTTCTGGAAACGAATTGACGACAAAATTTATGCGCGCGCGCGCGCACCACACACACACACACACACACACACACACACACACACACACACACACACACACAGAGTTCAAAACACCACAGACGATCAGAAGACGAGACTGAAAGACACGTAAAGCACCAGCCTACCACGTTGTTATCATCCTCGATTGCACCACACACGAAGAGCGATCGTTACAAATAAAACCAAACCAAAACGCTCAAAACTTGGAAGGAAAACAGAAATGGGAGTTCACAAGGACAGAATGGAGGAAGCTGGGGGGAGGGGGGGGGGGGCAACGGGAAAGAAGGGGGATGGGGCGTGGAATTGAAACACGGGGTTATTGCTCTGTACAGTCTGCTAAAAGCTCTAAAACGGAACGAGGGGGGGGGGGGGGGGGGAACCCCTTTTCATGGGTGAAGAGAGACAAATCAATGGAGGCTTCGTCTCTTCCTGCCGCTCGCCAAATGGCACACGAAGCCGTATCATTCCTGGAATGTGGAAAACCAGTTTATAGGGTTTCTTTCTTTCTTTTTTAGCTTCCTTTTCTTTTCCCTTTTGGGAAAGGGGGGGGGTGGGGGGTGGGGGTAGGGGTGGAAGGGAAACAGGGCGTGAGGGTGGGAGGGGGGGGGGTGAGGTTGTTCACGAAGGATGATGTCGTTTTAGCTTCAGCCACGAAACGTGCCGACGACAGCTGGAAGGAAGAAACAGGGAACGGGGAGGGAAACGGGTGGGGGGTGGGGTGGGATTGATAGAAGTAGAAGACAATCGACGAGCAAGAGTGAGTCACTGAACACACACGCACGCACGCACGCGCACACACGCACCGCGCGCACACACACACACACACACACGCACACACGCACACACACACACACACACTGGGAGCCCAATCTGCAAAAATCGTACAGAATCGCGCACGCCATCAGACAGCACACAATCACATGCGTCAGTTTTCAACGTCACCAAAACTATAAAACGCCTTTGTACACACCTCTGACAAGATATTCGTAACACAGAAAGAAATCAATAATAACAAAACAAAAATCATCTCAGTTTTCCTGCTTCTCATGGAAAAATATGGCGTTCTGAATCCGATTCTCGTCTCCTAGAAACATGTTCTGATTGGGGTCCATTCACTTCACGTTTCGGTATTAACAATCTTCGCAAAGAAAAAAAAAAAGCACATAAACGCTAACCTTGTTCTACAACCATTCATTATTAACATATTAAAATGAAAACAACAACAACAAAACAAACACCACTATATCAATTGTTCAAAAAGGTACTAAAAAAACCCCAACCCTTCCCCATCTTTCTGAGAGTCTCCATGGCTTGAATGGTCCCCAACTGGTCTTTTATGGCTAACGTACTGTCCGAGTATTTTTAAATCTCCCCTCCCCCGTCCCCCTTTCTTCCACCCCCCCCCCCCCCCCTTTCGTTTGCAGTCTTATGGTACACACGAACGCGGGTACACACAGTCGTGTTAATATCCTGAAATAATATTTGAAGCAGAAAGCCTTGCCAAAAAAAAATGTAAACAAGAAAGCAGCGAAGCTCTGTTCTCTAAAATACTAGCACTGTGACACTAACCACTTGAAGCAAAAGTGACCTACATTTCAATAAGGAGTGCTTCCAATCTTAAACCATGTAAGAAGGGCATCTTGAGTAACACACAGTGTTCTATACGATGAATACAATTAAAACGTTATCTTCAATGATATAGTTTGGTATCCACACACTTGTCGCTAGGGAACTGGGGGTTGGACTGGACCACAAGCAATGAACTACAGCACAGTGAGATATGTCTACAGCTGGGTCACAATGACATCCAAAGAAAAAACAAAAAGAACCATTCAAAGGAAAACATGTTCATAGCCAAAAAAAGAGGCTAAATGGCAATTAGTGGTACACAAATATCCATCCATAAAATTTCATTCTTGGCTAAATATTCGGCAAACATTTAATTAAACAGCAACATGGATAATTTTTTTCTTCTTAAAAAAGCATCTTGGGGGGGTGGGGGGGGGGGGTGAGGAAACATTTGTGACAATCCCCTGAAAGTAAGGGTGAGAGACAATGAATTATACAGCACGGAATATCACACAGCAAGCAAGGTCCGGCAAATGACATTCAGTTATCACATAGTACGGATCAACAGGGATAAATACGTTTCTTCCCGGATGCATATAAAACAGGGCCATTCCAAATCCTAAAAAAAAAAACAACCAAAAAAAAAAAAAACGTTCTGCTTCCTCCCTTTTTCTTCCACATTTTGCACAAGCACGGTGATAGAAGACTGGTCTGAAGAACCTGGAAGATTGTTGGGACAGGGAAAATGGGGTGTGGGGGGGGGGGGTGCAAGAAACCAGTGACACAGAGACTGGGGATTGTGACGACAGCAGCCCGATCCATGCGGGTTTACATTGTAAGAAAATACATTCAATGTGATTTTGTTGTTGATCACGAAAGCTATGAAACATGGCCGACATGGTAACACGACACACCGTTATGGAAATCAAGATCTGACCGTCTGAAGCCACGGGGGAAGGGAGACAACTTCCCTAATGTACACGTTGAATGCTTTCACCCACCATTCTCTTCTCTCGCTGTTGGCTAGCAAGCACGCAGGCGCACGCGCGCACCAGTGTGTATGTGTAAGTGAGTGCGCGCGCGCGAGAGCGAGAGAATATGTGGTGTGTGTGTGTGTGTGTGTGTGTGTGTGTGTGTGTGTGTGCGCGCGCGCGCGCACGCGCCTGTGTGTGTGTGTGTGTGTGTGTGTGTGTGTGTGTGAGAGAGGAGAGAGAGAGAGAGAGAGAGAGAGAGAGCAGAGAGAGACAGAGGCACAGAGTGGGAGAGAGAAGACAGATGGACACAGACAGAAAGATAGCGAAATGGGGGTCTGTTCGCCTCCGTAATCAATGCTTGCACAATCACAAGGCCACCAGGTTCCTAGTTTACTCTTGGCTTTGTTTTCTAACCAAGGACAAGAAACAAAACAAGTCCCCCCCCCCCCCCCCACACACACACCCTATCCCCCCAGACAAAAAAAAAAACCACCAACACCCCTCAACCCCTAAACCAATCAGGACACGAGGAGTCCTACACGTCGACAGTCGGGAAAGGGCTCCACGCCACTTGTGAAGGAAAACGCCAAACCCTGGCAACCACGTGGCCTGCCAAACCATGTGAGCTCCAAGAGAAAATGATGCACGTGCATCGCGCCACCAAGTCCACAAGTGGAGTGAGAGATATGCACACACACACACATTACCGAGCGTTGGTGTGATGTCGTCCTTCTGTCTACCATTTCTCTTCACCTCTCTCTGCCCACCACCCCATCTCCAAGGGAGGGGAAAAAAAAACAAAAAAAAACCCGGGGAACCAATCAGGGGAGGGAGGGCGGGGGAATCCATGACACCATCAAGTCTCACCGGCGATAGTTCTGTGGACTGATTTTCTGATGGTGGAAAAAAAAAACAGAGAGAAGAGAGAGAGAGAGAGAGAGAGAGAGAGAGAGAGAGAGAGAGAGAGAGAGAGAGAGAGGTCTTCATTACACATACATGAAAAAAAAAACTGTCCACGGGTCTAGTCTTCAACCTCTCCCCCTTTTCAAAAGACCACCGCCATCCCCCACACCAAAAAGTTAGGGAAGAGGAAGGAGTAGGTGAGAGACGGGGTTGGGGGGGGGGAGGGGGGGAGCAGAGGGCAGAAGGTGGGCGAGGAGGAGGAGGGGGAGGGGGAGGAGAAGGAGGACAGGGGTAGGGGTGGGGGTGGGGGAGTCAGTGGTCCCCAGCTCACAGAAGGTGCTGGTAGTCCCAACAGCCGCGCTACAGAGAAGCGTCGGAAAGTCGCTAGAGCTGCAATCAGAGGGTCAGGGGTGGGCGGGGGTGTCGGTGGGGTCGCCGGGTGGCCGGGTGGCCAGGGCTGGAACGATGGCAGGTCGGGCGGGCCGATCCAGGGGCCGGGCGCTCACTTCTTCTTGACGCTCTTGGAGGAGGAGGCTTTGGAGGAGGTAGAGGAGCAGGAGGCCGGGGAGCGGGAGGAGGAGGAGGAGGACCGGGCCGGGGCTCCTCCGGACAGCGGCATGTTGGCCATCAGCTGGGTGAACTCTGCACACACACACACACACACACACCACAGAGACACACACACACACACACACACACACACACACACACACAAACACACAAAGAGGCGTTACTGAGGTGGGAGAAAATAGGGTGCGCGCGCGCGCACACACACACACGCGCACATACACACAAATACATACGAACACGCACACACACACACGCGCGCTTACACAGGTCTACAGTCACGGCATGTCAAAAGACGTGAAAGTAAAACAATCTGCACACACACACACACACACACACACACACACACACACACATATACACAGACACAGACACACGCGCGCGCGCACGCACGCACACACACACACACACACACACACACACACACACACACACACACACACACAAGCGAGCAAACGAGCGCGCGCGCTACATTTGAACTCCTCCCAAGAGGTCGAGCAACAAACAGGACCATCTGAACTTGATAATGCACACCAGAAATGAAAGCGTTAAGGCCTTGCTTCAGAAGTGGAGTATTTATAGACGGGTGCAATGAGGTTGATTTGAGAATTTTTAGCGCGTCTGAAAGTTGATTCTTTTCGTTTTCTTTCATGTGCCCATCAAGGTAAAAAGCCAGGCGGTTCCAAGCAGACAGACTGAACTCAAAGGAAAGGGACCACTCAGGGGCTCCCAGCTGGCGCAAAGTTAGGGTCACGGCTGAGTGCAGAGGCCTGAAATGTGACGTCAGCTAAGGGGAAGGTCATGTACTTGAAGACTGTATGCGGTTTCATCGGAGGAAACTCCCCCCAAACAAGGGAAATAATTGGCAGGAGTTGTTGGCAGCAGTTATCAGTGGAACATTTAACGCTGGCTCGAATTCATGGTAGGCCTGAAGACGCTCACATGGAGTTTATGGTGTTAGAGAGCAACATCCTGCTTATGGCGTGGGGCCTACACTGCCACTGCCGCCTGCTTCAGCGGCTTCGCCTTCTTCTCGCTGATGACTAACTTGTCATGATGGACGTACAGCATCGAGGCAACTCGGAAAAAGACCTTAACCGACCGTACCGTGGCTGAACACGATCGTCATGTGGGTGGCAGTTTAACCGTGCGATCTGGATTCTGGAGTGATGGTCATACACGATCGTCATGTGGGTGGCAGTTTAACCGTGCGATCTGGATTCTGGAGTGATGGTCCTGTCAACTTGGTGGCTTTCCAGAAGGTGGGGAAGGGTGGGCACTGTGGACACCCATCGCTGACTAACCAAGGCCATCCCATCTCAACTGTCCTTCCCCTAAGGAAGCAAGGAGCAGGTTCATACAGTGGGACGCAAAACACCATCCTAAGAGACAACTACAAAAGAGCGTGGCGCCAGCGCCTGGTCATTGGGACTGAAGAGGACGGCATCCACCAACTCGACACAGCAGCTCAAGTTGCCATCTTCAGGCTGCGAACAGGACACTGCCAGCTCCTCTCCCATCTCTCAAACTCTCTCACACTGACCAGTGCCCTTGTGGCACAGGCTCCCAAACTCCCTCCCACATCTTTTAGTCCTGCCCCACCTTTCAAGCCTTGAGACGCCAGACGTGGCCCCGTCCGGCCGAGGTCCAGGAGAAGCTGCGGGGACCGTCGTTGTCACTGCGGCGGACGGCTGACATCGCCTTACTGACCGGATTGAGGATCTAGCGTTGACTGGGAGGCGACAGAAAAAGAAAACACCGTGGGACGACAGTGCCCCGACTCCCAGAGCACTGCCGCCAGGAAAACAGTCTGGACCAGCAACCGTCATGGCTCTGCTCTGTTCAGACCCGATCCCTGGATCTGTCCTTTAGATGGACTAGGCACAGGACGTGCGTAGACGAGCAGTTCATGGTATGGGTCCTACACACTGACTGCCTTTGAGAACGCGCTCAATGGTTAGGGACTGAACCCCCCCCCCCCCCCCCCCCCCCCCCCCCCCCCCCTAAACCTCAGCTCTGCAGACCAACTACAGTCATGCCAAGGCCAATGCAGGCCTGTGATCAGGTTGAGGGAGATCAGACTGGGCATCCAACAGTGACAATGTGCTGAGACCGCGTTCTGCAGCGAATGAGTACTTTTGGTGATTATTTATTTTTTTCTTTGTGATGACGTGTTTATTTCGTGATGACGCGTGACCTCTTTACTCACGGGTCTTTCTTGGTGTGGCTCTTCATTTCTTTCCTTACGACAGACATAAAGGTTGGACATGAACTTGCAAAACACTCCATTTTCAATGGGGTTTTCATTAAAAGAAAACTACGGAAGTTTTCCAGTTGTATTGCTCGACCTTTTGTGAGGAGTATATCCGAACATTATCATTCCAATTGTAACATCCCATCTCCCTACCCCACCTTCTCATCTTACCCCTAAAAACAACAACGACAACAAATTAAAAAATAAAACACACAACACACACACACACACACACACACACCACACACACCACACACACACACACACACACATGAGCGCGTTCGCGCACAGCAAACACACCATCCTACCCATAACCCTCATCTTCTCAATGTACAATGTCACCCAACAGCCCAACCACCACCACCCCCTAACCCACTCCCTTCCCCCCCCCCCCCAAAAAAAAAAAAAAAAAAGAAAAAAAAAAGAAAGCGCCACACCCCAGCTCTACCTTCATAATCTATCAACCCGTCCCCGTTGAGGTCGGCCAGGCGAAACATCTCATCGATGTCGCGCTCGTCGATGTCCTTCTCTCCGGGGCTCTTGGGCAGCCGGGACATGATGAATCGCAGCTCGTGGCGGTCGATGAAGCCGTTGCCGTCCACGTCGAAAGCCTTGAAGGTCTCCGGGCGCTCTCCGCCTCCCTGGTCTCCTCGTCCACACCCTGCTCCGCCACGCTGGCCGACCACCGCTTCATCAGCAGCAGGAACTCGTCGTACTCCACGAAACCGTTGTCTGGGAAAACACATTGCCACAGTTGATGCCAAGAATGACGGGGTGGGGTGGTGGTGGTGGTGTTGATGGTGGAGGTGTGTGTGTGTGTGTGTGTGTGTGTGTGTGTGTGTGTGTGTGTGTGTGTGTGTGTGTGTGTGTGTGTGTGTGAGGGGGGGGGTACAAGGAGAAAAGCAACACGAAAAAGAGAGTTGGTTTCGAAGTGATTGTTCGTTCTTCGTTTTTCGTTGTCTTCAGTATTGTTTGTCCTTGCCTAAAGAAGACCTAAGAGCTCGAAACGCGCCGTGCTTTGTCATTGGCTGGTCTCTTTCGTTCGGCGATAAAGTAGTTTTTTCTTTAAAGTTGGTTAGGAAAATGAGAGCCAAAAGGAGGCTGTATATCTGCATTCATCCATGCTGGAGAAAGCAACACACAGACGGCAAGAAACTACGTGTAAATCAGAAAACACCTTTCCCTACGTAGATTATCTTCTCTCGTCCTGGGGTGAATGTTGATACCACCCCTCCCATCTCCGCCCCCAAAAGCCACATCACTGAAAGAACCACACAGCAGGACATCATGAGCAGCAAATGTGTTACGTGATCAAATGTCAACAACAAAATTCTCTCACTGGAGCACGGAACAAAGTAGTCCTTTGTCACTGTGAAAAGGAGGAGGGGTTCAGTGGGGGCAAACCAGACGGCCCTTGCTTTGCTAATAAGGAGGCGTGTCGCTGAATGAACTCGTTTGTTAAGGCTCCGTCACTTCTGCCCTGTCTAAGACTACAACAAGTAAAAGACGAGAACAAACCAACGATGGGCTAGTCCATAAACGCTGCACCACACCGGCTAGATCACAGTGCGCGTGTTTTGCAGCTATAATTATAAACAACTTACAGTGCGCGTGTTTTGCAGCTATAATTATAAACAACTTACAGTGCGCGTGTTTTGCAGCTATAATTATAAACAACTTACACAAAAATGTGTGGAGTGAGTCTCGTGGATGAGAACTAGCAGGTGCCCGACGTACACATGAACCCAACTCGCTGGTCAGGCCTCGGATGAACTGATGAATACCGTGGATGGATAATCCGGGTGGATAACTGAACTGGATGGATGGATGGGTAATCCGGGTGGATAACTGAACTGGATGGATGGATGGGTAATCCGGGTGGATAACTGAACTGGATGGATGGATAACTGAACTGGATGGATGGGTAATCCGGGTGGATAACTAAACTGGATGGATGGATGGGTAATCCGGGTGGATAACTGATCGGGATGGATGGATGGGTAATCCGGGTGGATAACTAACTGGATGGATGGATGGGTAATCCGGTGGATAACTGAACGGATGGATGGGTAATCCGGGTGGATAACTGAAACGGGATGGATGGATGGGTAATCTAACGATGATGGTGGGTAATCGGGATAACTGAACTGGATGGATGGATGGGCAATCCGGGTGGATAACTGAACGGGATGGATGGATGGGTGGGTGGGTAGCGATATGGAATGGGAAGGCAGCGTGTTTTGGAGAGGTCACAGATAAAAAAAACACATTACAATACTGTTTTGGGATCTGCAGTACCAAAAGCATTTCGTACGAGTACTGATAGGAACAAAACTGAGCAAAGAGTTGCAGATACATCGTGAATGAGTGAATCGATGACGGAGGAACGAACGAAAAATGAACAAACGAAGAACCAAGTAAACAAATGAACACACACACACATAGACGAGGGGCTTAAATCAATCAACAGTCAACACGACGATAAAAAGAAAGCAGAAGAAAACAAACCAGCCTCAATCAGGAGCTAACTGACAGAGAACACAGAGCGAACCAGCAGGACAACTGTCGCAAATGAATGAACAGAACTACCGGAATAAAACGAAGAAACGCCAGCAATAACAGTTAATGAAAAAACAAAAAAAAAACCCCAGAAAACGAAGAGACGGAAGAAAGAAGAGGAGAAAAGCAGCAGAAATAGCTACAACAATACTTCATCAATATCAGGGAGGCTAAAAGTTAAAGACAACGAAAAAAAAAAAAAAAAAAAAAAAGCAGGGATGGAATCCGCTTCTCTCCCCTTATTCTCGCGCTTTTTTTAAATTTTTTTTAATTTCTTTGATGGAGGAGGAAAAACCGAAAAGGAGCGGTAGAAAAAGCCGTTAAAAAGAGGAGAGGAAGACGAGAAGAGGTGAATGCAGAGCCTTGCTCTTTCCTTTGTCTTATATCGGCAAGCCGTTTCTTCAGCAACGCACACGCTACACAAGATATCAGGACAAACAAATAATATCATCCGTGCTCCACATCCTTTTCTATTTATTTACTGTTGATTTTTTATTTTTCTACAGAGGGGTTGGAGGCTGAAAATCTCTCTCTCTCTCTCTCTCTCTCTCTCTCTCTCACACACACACACACACACACACACACACACACACACACACACACACACACACACACACACACATTTTTTGTTCATCTAGCATTCCGTATTCGTTATCATGTAACGCCAGTGGCATTGTACCGAGCAAAACTGTGCAAACCTTCATGCATTGAAGTGGCTCGTATTCTATCGCATTCTCATTACGCTTTCTCTCTCTCTCAAACACACATTCACGTATACAAAGAGAGAGACAGTGAGAGGGAGAGAGAGAGAGAGAGAGAGAGAGAGGTGGGGGAGAGAGAGGGAGAGAGAGAGAGAGAGGTGGGGGGAAGAGAGAGAGAGAGAGAGAGAGAGAGAGAAGAGAGAGAGAGAGAGAGAGTGTGCGTGTTCGCGCGCGTGTGCGCACGCGCGTCTGTGTGTGTGTGTGTGTGTGTGTGTGTGTGTGTGTGTGTGTGTTAGAGAGAGAGAGAGAGTGTGTGTGCGGTGTGTGTGTGTGTGTGTGTGTGTGTGAGGAGAGAGAGAGAGAGAGAGAGAGAGAGAGACAGACAGACAGAGAGAGAGTAAGAATGAACTTTAACCAAAAAAAACAAACAAACAAAAACCCCACAAAATCAAAAAACGTAACAGCGTTTATAAGACACAAAATGGAAGCTAACAACTCCGGAACAAGAATCATGGGCGGCTAACGAATCTACTCATGTGCCACACACACACACACACACACACACACACACACACACACACACACACACACGCAAACACGCACGCGCGCGCCCGCACACAGACGCATGCATGCACGCGCGCGCACGCACGCAAGCACACACCCACCCACGCACGCACGGGCACACACACACACATATACATGAATACGTGTGCACGCACAATGACACAAACGCACACATGCGCACTGTGTTTGATGACGTGCCCGCTGACAAAAGCCCAGCAGTCGCAGCACACTTTCTAACTGTTTTCTCAGATCATCGCAAAGTGGAGACGCACACCGATGCTCTGTCGCATTCTAATTTGGGAAAGTCATTTTGCGACAAGCCGTCATTTTGAAGGAATATCACACCGAGCTTGAAGGATGGTTATGTCCAGTCGTGGAGGCTGAAAATCTTTCACACACACACACACACACACACACACACACACACACACACACACACAACACACACACACACACACACAACACACACAACACACACACACACACACACACACACACACACACACTTACACACACACACACACACACACACACTACCGGAAAGTAATGCATGCTCGTTTAATTGAAACATTACGCACAACTTCTGCTATGAAAACTACGTTGCTCTACCTCCAGACACATACATGTATCCACTGATTAAATTTCGTTGTCGTAGCCCTAACCTATAAGCTGAATTAAGCATGAGATAAGGAAAAGTTAGGAAAAAAACAACAGAATTGGTAAAGAATGTGATATTGGACGCATTAGCAATGAATTTCGTTTTAATCTGAAATGCCATTAAAAAATGTGGTCCCTCGAAATACACAGATACCCAGAAAACACGAGTCTCCGATATTAACGTTTAATCTATTCAATTCATTTCACATAGAAAGAAAAGTACAACTTAAGCAAATGTATAAAACATGGGAAGGGTGTAAACAATGCTTTTACTTTAAGATGTTTGGCTTGTCTGTTTAGCTCTGAATTTGTCCATTGTACAAATGCTGAAAAGGTTATTTACTTCAATTCGCTCACTTTGTGATAAATACACTCCCCCCCAAACACACACACACACACACACATGCACGCACGCACGCGCACGCACGCACACACACACACGAAACAACAACAACAACGAAGCAAGAATGAAACAAAATGGCAGCCATGCAAATACACGTGTCTTAGGAATCACATCACCCAGTGTGTATTGATCATGAAGGACCATAGGAAAGCCGTTTTTACTGGATATCGTTAGAACTGTAATGTTCACTGAGAGAGAGAGAGAGAGAGAGAGAGAGAGAGAGAGAGAGAGAGAGAGAGAGAGAGAGAGAGACAGACAGAGAGAGACAGAGACAGAGACAGAGAGACAGAGAGAGACAGAGAGAACAATATCCGCATTTGCTCCCGTGAGACAAGATAATCTACTGACGGAAAGAAGCTCATTGAATAATTCAGAAAGCATCTTTCCATCAAAAAATGATCTTTTCTTAGGGGATAAACGTAAGGTTCATTCCGTGCAAAGAGTATCTCCTATTTTTCCGTCAAAAGATCAGCTTCCCTTGTATGGGTAATTGTACGCTTCTGTCTGTCAAAAGATTATCTTCTCTACCAAGGGCAAATGTACACTTCTTTCCGTCAAAAGAGCATCTTCTCTAACAAGGGCAAATGTACACTTCTTTCCGTCAAAAGAGCATCTTCTCTAACAAGGGCAAATGTACCCTTCTTTCCGTCAAAGAACTATCTTTTCTTACGGAAGTATATACACACTTCTTACGGTCAACAGATTACTTTATCTCACGAATGTACATGCTAATTTCTTTCTGTGAAAAGATCATCTTCTTTTACAACGGCATAACGTACTCTTCTTTCCACCAAAAGATTATCTTTTCATACAGGAGTAAACGTACACTTCCTTCCGCCAGACTATCATCTTTTCTTACGAGGTTAAATGTGCAGTTCTTTCTGTTGAAAGGTTATCTTCTCTTCCGGGGGTATATGTGTACTCATTTGTGTCAAAAGATGATTTTCTCTTACGGAGTCAAGAGGCGGAGTGTCGGGAGGACTCACCGTTCTTGTCGGCGTTGCTGATCATCTCCTCCACCTCGGCCTGCGAGTAGCGATGACCCAAGGTCCGGAGGACCACGCCCAGTTCTTCACAGGAGATCTTGCCGTCCTTGTTCTTGTCGAACATGTCGAAGATGGACTGCAGCTCTGTACACAAAGCAACCAGGACACGCGGGTGTCTTAGAAGACTGGATGAGAAAGCATGAAATGTTTAAAGAAAACATAAGTGAATGAATGAACGAACGAACGAACGAATGAATGAACGAATGAATGAATGCATGAATGGATGGATGAATGATGGATGGATGAATTGTGGATGGATG
>CM065742.1:46324526-46342026 GCA_033310375.1 Conus canariensis
ATACCATTCTGAGCGTTCACGCTGGTTTTGTTGGGCTTTGCGACTGATGTGCGATTCTATTAAAAGTGCTGACAATGATTTGGTTCGGCTCACACCACTGGTCGATTCCGCCGGTTCTTCCTACGAATGGAAGTTTACAGAACTCGGCGGATATCGTAGCCCGATAAACAGTATACTGTCTGTCTGTCTGTCAGTCAGTCGGCCACTCAATCAGTCAGTCAGTCTGTCTGAATATCTATAAACATAATAGGCAGAGATGAGAAACAAGAGACACACGTTGAATGATCTGGTTTCTAATTCAGCGTCTTTCAGTCTTAAATCCACCTCGTCTTACTCTCGGAAATGCAGTCCTCTTCACCGTGTCCACGCCTATCTTGGCTCCGTCGTCACATGTGTTGACACCGGTTTCACTCTCGCAGTCCGACTCTTCTACTGACTGTCGTTTCGGTTCCTCTGGTCTGGCAGAGAACATTGTACTGCCCTTCTCTGCCTAGCTCGTCGCCCTGGGTGGGTTGCTGAAGCCCCAACTAATGACTTCCTGACTGACGTCACGACTCTCAGACTCTCGACTCCAATGGTCACGTGCACCTCCAAGACTTTATGGACACACTTGGTCATAACTTGAGATGAAGACAGACTACGTTTTACGCTTGAACCATGGTTAACGTCGGACTGCAACCAGTGCACTGTCTTCTGATGTTCCTGCAGTTATGGACGTACTGTGTGATATGGATCTGCAGACCGCTATTGGAGAGTATTTCCCGTGGGCGTTGATCCTGTCTGTATGGATCTGGTATGTCATGGGACTGCTTCAGAGGGCTTGTGGTCCAATGGTTAGAGTGTTTGTCTGTGAAGCTGACTATCGTGAGTTCGAGCCCTTCGTGGGTCGAATCGTATTGGCTCTGACCACCCATCAGTAAACTGGTACCTAATTCAGTTCAGGTAAGATGACAGGCGGCAGAAGGCAAATCTCTTCACTCTCCTTCTCCTACGGCTACCAAACATCCCCTAGTCTGGAGCGGACCTCCGAAGCATCGTCGTCATCACGGTCACATCTCGGCTCCACGGCTGGAATGTCTTACAGTCAGCATGAAACTCTACTGCATCATCTTCATCACCCTCATTTTCCTTCATCTCAAAACACAAACAAACTAAAAAATAAAAAAAAAACTCGGCTGAATCAACTTCATTGCGATTGTTTTCGTCAACCTAATAATAATAATAATAATAATAACGTATTAAATTCTGGGGTCCTTCATGCCTTGCTCCCGTGCTGACTCCAGTCCCGATGTTCGTCTCCAGGCCCATGCCAGTGCCGGAGTCGTCAGTACTGGCGAGTTCATGACTGCCGTTGGATGGACGTGATGGCGATCCCCCCACCCCCTCCCTCCCTCCCTCCCCGCGAGACTAAGCACTTGCCATCAGAGGGGGGCTCGGTAGGCGGGGTGGCTTGCTGCGTTGGATCAAAACAAGTACCACCACTTGTGGTGACCCGGCAGTAGTATCAAAACAAGTACCACCACTTGCGGTGACTCGGCAGTAGCGGGTTGAGCAGCGCCTCCAGTGGGAGCGTTGCGCCTTCAGACAACGTCATTTTGATGGCTCCCTGTGGGCTGTCTGTCCTGGGGCACTGACGGGACAGGCCTGGCTATGGCTGTGACAGGAGGAAGCGGAATAAACCACAAGGAAGCAATGACACCGAAAGACACACAGAAACGGACACGGGATAATGAGGCTTCCTGGTGACATTCCCCCTAGAAAAAAAACAAAACAAACCACACACACACACGAAAGAATACGAAAAAAAAAAGTTAAATTCAACACAAAAAGATAACCTTATACAGAAAAAAAAGAGTGTGGGTGGTGAGGGGGAGGGGGGGGGGTGGATGATGGAGGGGGAGGAGGAGTCAGTGGAGGCGGTGGGGGGTTAACCAATAAATAGAGTGTGGATGGAGAGAGAGAGAGAGAGAGAGAGAGAGAGAGAGAGAGAGAGAGAGATCGGGGGGGGGGGGGGGGGGATAATGGGAGGGAAGAGGAATAGTGGTGGGCAGTACAGGCGGTGTCACACTAACGCCAGCAGCTCGGAAAGGACAGCTTGACTTTCACACACCGAGAAATCTGTCAAGACAATCACAACACAACACAACACATTACAATGCAACGCAACGAAATGCAGGACAACACAATGCAATCAATACAACTCTCTGTCCGTCGGTCGGTTGGTCTGTCTGTCTGTCTGTCTCTCTCTCCATCCATCTCTCCGCAGACGGTTCTTTGTTGCACTCCCTTTCTCCCTCCCCCCCCCCCCCCCCCCCCCACCGACCACTCCCCTGTCACCGGGAACAGCAGCAGTTCCCTGTAATTTGGTATTGATTTGTACGTCCGTCTCTTGTCCACCGGCATTGACAGTCCTCTAACAATGTCGTGTATCTGGCCTTTCTATGGCCACTATCTCCGCTCCCAAAATGGCGGGCGGGGAAAAAAAAAAAAAACCCATCCAAGAAACACACATTCATCGTCCGTGATTTCACTGTCAGATTAATTTGCACGTTGTTTCTCTGACGTTCTGAACAGCAACCATAACGGAATAACACCGTTCGACATAATCACCAAGAAACATGAAAAATGGGAATATGAGTGAAATGATCATTTGAAAATAAAGGTCTTACAAAATATTTGTTGTTTTTTTTCGCGCGCGCGCGCACACGCACACAAGTCATAGTTAAATTCGCCCCCCCCCCCCCCCCCCCCCCCACCCTTCACAATCACTGTCCCTAGTTTCCCCAGCCTTCCTTTTCTCTCTCTCAGTCACACACACACACACACACACACACACACACACACACACACACACCACACACACACACACACAGTGCAAGTACATACGCAAGTTCACATACGTGTAGCATCTCTCTCTCTCTCCCCATCCCCCTCCCGTTTACAGCTTCTATGAGACTCTCTCATACTCTCCCCCTCTTCACACATACACATACACGCTCTCTCTCTCTTTTTGTGTAACATTTGTATGTTGTGATAATAGCGCTGGTTAATATTTTACAGTTAAAAAAGAATTATTTCTAGACTTGGAGACTATCTATTTTGGGTTAAATCAGTTCATAACTCTGGGGAAAGTCGGCAAACATTCAACAAAAAGTTTCTGTTCTATTCCTAGTCTAGCCTTTGCATCCGTAATGAATTCTTTTTACAACTGTCTTTTGTGTTATTTTGGTGTTGTTTCCTCTCTCCATTGCCTTGTACATAAGGGAAATTTATTTACAACTACTACTCTCTCCCTCTCTCTCCTCCACACCACACACACACACACACACACACACACACACGAGTTAAATCTGTGAAAAGCGCACGCGCGCGCGCGCGCGCGCACCACACACACACACACACACACACACACACACACACACACACACACACATGTGTGTGTATTCCTATTTTCACACAAGCACATGCGTGTGTATTCACACACACATATGTGTGTGTGTGTGTGTGTGTGTGTGTGTGTGTGTGTGTGTGTGTGTGTGTGAGAGAGAGAGAGAGAGAGAGAGAGAGAGAGAGAGAGAGAGAGGAGAGAGAGAGAGAGAGAGAGAGAGATTTTGTATCAACCATTTAACATAACGACACTGTAAACGAAATTTAAACACTGACGAGTAAACTCTTCATTGACGCAATAATAAAATGTCGAGTACGCAAGATACGCAAAGAGAAAGAACATAAACAGAGAGAGAGAGAGAGAGAGAGAGAGAGAGAGAGAGAGAGAGAGAGAGAGAGAGAGAGAGAGAGAGAGTAGCGGGTTAAAATGGAGTGGGTGTTCAGACGGTGTAATCAAACGACGCTTGACACATGAGCTTGCTAATTTCATTATTTTTAATGAAAGAATCAAATCAGTGGGACCTGAGATATTTCTTAAAATATTACACTGATTTCGTAATTTGTAGACTAGTGTAAAATGGATTCCAGATATGAAGCCGTGAGTAAGCTAATCAATGCCTGCGAAGGGTAGAAGGAATTTCTTCGAATTAGAACTGTGGTTTGGTCTTGTAAGAAGGTCGTTAATGTAACATGTCAACATGATATTTGTCGACGTTTTGAACGTTTGTTGAATACATATTGTAATAATCAGAGGAAGCACATGTAGCGTTTTTAGTTTCTCATCTGCTTTAGAGGTGCAACTGGAAGAGGTAGCTTTGCCGCTCGTCAATGGAGAGTATTCAGTCTTCAGTTTTGAACATCATAAAACCCATCCCGCACTGTTGACGAGTAACTGATGGAAGACGTTATGTGCACGCTGAAGAAACGCTGTGGTAATGCTGACACACCGCTAGAGCTGAGTGAAGTAACAGCACACAAAAATTGGAATGATCTTGCGGACATCAACATGAGATTACCATTTTATTTCTTCCCGCATCGTTACACTTGAAACACGATGCTCATCTACTTGATTGACTGATACATTGAAATGAGGAGCTCGGTAACCGAAAACTAGTTGTTTTTGATTTTTTGTTTGTTTGCTGACGATTGTTTATAATCATTAATTCAGTTTTGGCAGGGTGTGTGATCACCGAGTTTAAATGACACCGGTTAGATACCTCAATAAGACATTCCGTGACAGATATTTTTTTTATGGTTTGTAGATAACTTCCATTGGTTTGAAGTGACGAGTCGTCAACAGCTGGAAGTGTTGTATCTTTCCCGTCCGACCTGAACAATGGTAAAACACTGATGAAAACAGACAACTGGAGGGTGCTTCGTATCGAACCTAATGGGACTGCATGTCTGACGAAGTCTGTACACGAAGAATTGCCATTAAACAACGTATGCCGAGTCTTGCTATATGCGTGTGATTAGAATAATGCGACTGTCCAAAATTTGTTGAAATAGTTAAAGTAGTTTCTTTCAGAGATGAAAACAGACGTTGAAGGACTAAGAGTCGAAACGTTGTGTATTGCTTTTGTTTCCTTTTGACCCCCCTTTTGTTTCGGTCTTTACCACCAATCTTCAAATTATATAGTTGAAGGACTAAGCCGCTTGGTGAAGACGGGCACTGGAAAACCACAACATCACAGGCGGCGTTCAATGTTAAGCGTCGTGGGACGGCTGCCACAGTGGCAGAAGACAGGGCTTCCTGAGTAGTTCTCATGCAGAGACAAAAGGCGACTTACAGCAGGCAAAAAGACAACGGTTCTGTTCAAAACAGGGAAATGGAAATCAACGACTGTCAATGCTGCCAGTAAAGGATTTGATGTTAAAACTTCAACGTCGTCTTTTTTTTAATCCTGTCTCCTCCCCACCTTTCCCTTCCAGCCCTTCATTCCCTCGGATCATGGTCATAGTTACTGAGAAATCGTTTACGCGCACTTGTTTCTTTTTGCCCCCACACTGCATGTTTACTTCGTTCGTTTGTTTGTTTGTTTGTTGTTGTCCTGAAGAAGACCAACAGGTTACGGGTCGTTACTTCAATGTTTGTTGTGTTCATCTGGCTGCTCGATACTTCAACATACGTTTTCACGTTTCCACCTCCGCCCACGATACTTTCAAATGATTAACATGAGCAAAGGCCATTTTTGAAGTTAAAAAAAAAACAAACAAAAAAACCCCTCACGTCATTCCTGACTGTGCCAAACTTAAAAGCCATGGTTGAAACGTTCGTGATAATGCTGTGTATCAAGAGATTATGTAGGAATCCAGACTGGAATTGGTGAAAAGGTTTTATTTTTCTCTCTGAGTTGAGCTACATGCTTGTGTATAGTCTTTTGAGAGGTTTGAACAGAGCTGAGAGGAGAGAGAGAGAGAGAGAGAGAGAGAGAGAGAGAGAGAGAGAGAGAGACAAAGAGAGAGAAAAGGATATATAAATATATATATATATATATAAGAGAGAGAGAGAGAGAGAGAGAGAGAGAGAGAGACGAGACCGAGACCGAGACCGAGACCGAGACCGACACACAGTGAACAACCGCCGCTCAGACGGGTTGGATGTTGGCAATGCGGCGGTATCCTATTACCGGCGGGTCGGGGCTGGCAAGGTACCCCCACACTCCCGTAATTCAGTTTAATTCATCAGAAAGGTTTCTGCAGCAACCACTGCTAGGCTGTTTGGGTGGAGCCCCCCCCCCCCCCCCCCCCCCCCCCCCCTATCGCGCGGTACCAATCACATCGACAGGGAGAAGACCACCCCAGTGGAGGGGGGTGGGTGATGGGGGTGGGTGGTGACAGTGAACGAGAATGCCAAGGGCTCTGTCGACCAATCCGATAACGTTACTATTTTCGGAGCACGAAGATAAAAATAAAGGCTACAGATAACTTGTAAAAGATCTCAAGTTCATTCTTTTTTTTTCAAAGCTCCAACCCGTCTGAAAACAACCTGCTTTTTGTTTGCATGGCAGATGAAGCAGATTGTGAAGGAAATGAAACCAAATTAGACCTTAAACTGTTTCTTCAACTTCTTCTTCTTTTTTGTTTCAGTCTCTGTCTCTCTAATTACAATTGTTATTGTCTTGTCGAGCTGCATGATTCGTCCACTTCTGAATTGATAGATAGAGACAGACAAATGGATAGACAGATAGATAGATACAAACAGATAGATATACACAGATATATGTAGGTAGACAGACAGATGGATATAGACACATAGATAGATAGATGGATAAATAGACAGATAGATAGATGGATAAATAGATAGACAAATAAAGACAGATACATTAGACAGATAGACAGACATGTGCAGATAGACAGACATAGATGTAGATAGACAGATAGATATATGCAGATAGACAGATATACATAGATATATGTAGGTAGACAAATAGTTGGATAGATATATATATAGACAGAAAGATTTGATAGATAGACGGATAGACAGATAGCCAGATATGTGCAGATAGATAGACAGATAGACAGACAGATAGGTAGACTGACTGATAGACAGAAAGACCAACAGACACAGATGATAGTGAGTACCTCTTGGGCTGCTGCAGCAGCTATGGACAACAAAACACAACACCACACAATGCCGGGAAACGTCACCATTTCCTCTCTGTCCGTCCATCAGTTAGTTAACTGGTCACCTGAAGGACATGACTGGTAAACAACAACGGTTTTCTTTTCAGAGATCAGATTACCCTCGCTGTTAGTTCTGTCGCTCTGTAATCAAACATGTGCATATAAACACTTTGGGGAGGTGTAACGAAACGCTTGACAAACCCATCTGATCGGTCCCACTCAAACCCCAAACCGAAGAATAGATTTCAAATCTATGCCCACTCTCCCCTCTCAACGCCCCCCCTCCCCCTCTCTCTTAAACGGCGTGAGCCGCCCAACTTACACAATCTCTTACAAGAGAAAGTTTAGGTCACGGGAAATGTGTGACGCGTTTTGTTATTCTCAGTCCATCTTTCAACCCTCCCTCACTCCCACATGGGGCACATGACACCGCAGGAAAATTTACATTGCATTGTAACAATTGCCTGTCTCACCCCCCCCCCCCCTCCCTTCCCGGCGCTATCTTCACCCACCCCCCTCCTATCCCATGACACAAAGGCACGTTGCCGCTCTTTCTCCCCTCCCTCTTTCATATCCACCGTCCGCGTGCTGCGAACCCCTGGTAAATGATGTCACTGTGTTTACCCGCGATGGTCTCAATTAACATTTGCTGTTTATGTGCACATAAATTTACCGGCCATTGAACTCGGCGCTAACTTCAAATGGTTTCCGATGGTAGGAGTAGATCCCTTTCCCCTCTCACTCTTGGTGTTTGAATGACACCTTGTCAGCCAGATCAGAAACCTGATTTGGCAGTTTAGAATACATATACCAGACACATAGGGTCGCAACTTCACTGACCCCTCAAGACTGCCTGTAGATCATAACAGTGAAAGATGAAGGGACGACCAGAGAGAAGGCCTGATAACCTACTTCTTGATCCCAAATCTAAATCACTGATTCATCCCAAGAAAAGTGAGTTGAAACTACGTTTTACATTTTCAAATCTATGCATTGATTTTATGTATGCCGTGTGGGTTAACACAGTAACTTTGTACAAATACTTGGTGACATTTATCAAACTGATGAATGCTTACTCTGTGTAGTGGTTTGCTTGCCATCATATGGCAAAAGCTCTTTCCATGTGGTTATGATTCTTTGTTAACAATCTGATCACTATTCTTTGTGTTCACCCTGACTTTTGCCAGTATACAATTCCATCTGTTAAGATGATAACTGAATGATAAATTTAGATTAAAAAAACAGTATGCCTGTGCTAGGTTAAAAACTGCTCAGCTGATTTATAAATACTGGTGATAGTTGGAATGATTTGTAGTGTATGACTTTAAGTCTACACAACATGTGTACTTGGACTAAGTGTAGCCCAAGTTAATGTGATTTAATTCATAAGAAACATGGAAGTGTTATTTGACTGAAACTGTGTAGCATTGTATTACTGTCTCCTACCCTTTTGTAAGCTTAACTCAGCCTTTAAACAAAAGTGGAGATTGATAGTTATAGCAGAAAATCTAAAATGGAGTAAACATTTGCTGGCATTGTTCTCACACTTCTTCTGAAAGATAAGAGGGTAAATGTGTGAACTTGACAAACCAGCCACTCAGCGACTTACCTACAGACCAGGTTCTCTTTATCGCAGAACTGGGATCGTGGTCACGCTACAAACTGTGGCTAAACCATACTCTGTAGCTACGCCAGAAACCAGGGTTATGCCAGGCACCATGGCTACACTTTAAACCGGGGCTATGCTACGACCACTGGGCAAGACTGGTTGAGAAGACACACCACAGCCTAGCCATACAACAGGTCTACACAGGAGGAGCAATCATCAGCCACAGGAGAGATCAACTACCCTCTCCGATACAAGATAAGCCATTAATCCCCCTGGACTCAAATCCATCAGACCCTTACCCTCACTTAATAATGAAACAGTGAGAACCTGTCTATGAGTACCACTTTGGCTACTGCACTTGGTGTACGCAAGCGAAGTGGATATGTAATAAAAAAAAAAAAATGCATTCAGGGTAACGTAGACAGGCCCACTGTATTCCAACTAAAGCGGCTGCACGGAGTGTAAGCAAGTAAAGTAGGAGCGAGGAAGGGCCCCTCATTGTTGTGGTTCAAAGAGAACTAAAACTTAGCCTATTGACCAGACATGTATATACTTACCTATGTGTAAGCAAGTAAAGTTGATGTGTGAAATTGCACTTAACTTGTGTCAGTTCTCTGTTGTTCAATCAAATGTTGAATGTTTGAACTTGTCTCTTCAATTCTGTCTCTCGGAGCTACAAGTACTTTTAAGAGTACAAGCCTAAGGGAACTTATCTCAGAGCCACTCTTAAGTATTTCAACAGTACCCGGAACAAATATAAATTTCTTTTGATGACTAGTACCGGAAAGTTGCTCTGGGTGTGTGTGTGTGTGTGTGTGTGTGTGTGTGTGTGTGTGTGCGTTGTGTGTGTGTGTGTGCGTGTGTGTGTGTGTGTGTGTGCGTGTGTGGTGTGTGTGCGTGTGTGTGTGTGCGTGTGTGTGTGTGCGTGTGTGTGTGTGTGTGTGCGTGTGTGTGTGTGTGTGCACACACGCGCATATGTGTGTGTGTGTGGGGGGGGGGGGCGCGTGTAGTGTGTTGTGTGTGTGTGTGTGTGTGTGTGTGTGTGTGTGTGTGTGTGTTGGTCACTGCTTCATCGTGCCTCCCCCCCCCCCCCCCCCCCCTCCATCCGAAAGAAAAGGAAAAGGGAATAAATTCTAAAATGTACATTACAAGGAGATCGTATGTTACCAAAAAAAAAAAATCCCAAGTAAAACAAAACAAAAATACCACACATACACAACACACATATATATTAAACATACCACAAATGCAGACAAAGTAACAAACGCAAAGACGAAGCAAAACAAACATTAAGTCAAACGCAAGATAAAACAAGAAGTAGAAAAACACACCTAAAATATACATACACACAAACACGCTGACGCACACACGCGCGCGCGCGCACGCACACACACACACACACACACACGCACATACACACACGCACACACACACACACACACGCACACACACACACACACACACACACGCACGTTCACACACACACACACAACACACACACACACACACACACACACAACACACACACACACAACAGAGCCAGCCACAGAAAGAGAACAGAACAAATGAAGAATTCAACACAAAACCAGAAACCGTCACGGCGTGGCAGGGGGAGCACGTGAACATGGACTCCACCGACGAATATTGTGGACGTGGTCTGCACGAGCAGAAGCGGCAGCCTCACCCCAGGTCCAAAGTGGTGATACACGATCTTACAGTTCTGACGTGCCCTCCGCGCCCCCCCAAAAAAAAACTTGAAACTGAACCAATACTTGGTGCTGATAATTAGTCCTACCTCCAGTCCCACTCCTGTATGTATGTACACCTTCTACAGTGAGGTGAGAGTGACGGAGAGGGAGGAAGGATGGGAGGGGGCGCGGAGGGAAGGTAGGGCAAGAGAGAGTGAGGAGGAAAGGGCGAGAGAGAGAGAGAGAGAGAAGAGAGAGAGAGAGAGAGAGAGAGAGACAGACAGACAGAGAGGGGGGGGGGAGGTAGGGCAAGAGAGAGTGAGGAGGAAAGGGCGAGAGAGAGACAGAGAGAGAGAGAGAGAGAGAGAGAGAGAGAGAGAGAGAGAGAGAGATGATGATGATGATGATGATGATGATAATCTTTATTTCCAAGGGTAACAGATAAGCAAACGCATGCTTTTTTTCATCCGGCCCTTGTCCCGTTAAGGGACTAAGTAAGAGAGAGAGAGAGAGAGAGAGAGAGAGAGAGAGAGAGAGAGAGAGACAGACAGACAGACAGACAGAGAGGGGGGAGGTAGGGCAAGAGAGAGTGAGGACAGAGAGAGAGAGAGAGAGAGAGAGAGAGAGAGAGAGAGAGAGAGAGAGAGAGAGAGTCTGCACAAATGGAGAACACACAAACAGCAGACCCGAAAGAAGGAGGGGGGGGGGGGAGGCCACACAGCTGGATAATACCAAGGGGGGGGGAGGGGGGGGGGGCAGAGGAGCCACACAGTTGGATAATACCAAGCCAGCACGCTAACCCACATCTTACGTCGGCGCACTGCTGTGCACTTCCAGGACGCACCGCCAAACGCCTCCAACAGCACCAGCCGCTAATGCACTGCACGTGCACCCAGACCCAGGCCCCCATCCACGCCTGAAGGAACGAGGGCAGGGAAGTCTCTTTGATGTGAAGAAGAAGTAAATGGCACACGAGGTAAAGGTGCACGGTGTTGTTTATTGTCCTTTCCTGTTCGCTTTCCTCATTTGGCAGACAGAGAGAGAGAGAGCGGAGGTGTGTGTGTGTGTGTGTGTGTGTGTGTGTGTGTGTGTGTGTGTGTGTGTGTGTGTGTGTGTGTGTGTGGAGGGGACGACAGGAGGAGGGGGTGGTGGAGGGGGGGGGAACGGCGGAACAGGGCTGGCAAGTAGAGGGATACACGGGGAGAGAGGACCAAAGGTGGGGGGAGGGGGGGGGGCTGTGCGCCACCGATTGTTTTTTTTTTTTTTTTTTTTGCCTGACGAGAGGGAGCCCACCAGGTGACAATAGCAGCTAGGAAAAGAGAATGTCACTCTGAATAAAGCTACACGACAAATCTGGCCGAGACAGACAGACAGACTAAAAGGCTAGGCCAGACTGTGACCCCACCAGTCACGATCAGAAAAAAACAAGAAAAAGGAATGACAAGACAATTGAAAAGACAAGTGAAGCGACAGGAACAAAGAGGGGGAGGAGGAGGAGGAGGAGGAGGGGGAAGAGGAGGAGGAGGAAGAGGAGGAGAGGAGGAGGAGGAGAGGAGGAGAGAGAGAGAGAGAGAGAGAGAGAGAGAGAGAGAGAGAGAGAGAGAGAGAGAGAGATTGGGATGTTTTATTCAAACAGGCCTTGGCCCCTTATGAAGGGGTAGGTGAACATAAAACTGAAGGCAAAGTGACAAAAGACTAAACCAGACAAGCCGAGACATCGACCACAGAAAAGGAACAGACATTGGATAAAGAAAAGAAGTGTATTTTGAGTAAGACTAAGGCAGACACACAAAGACATCGACACAACAGAACAAAGGAAATCAGACGATTGGATAAAGAAAAAGAAGTGTATTTTGAGGTAAGACTAAGACAGACAAGCAAACACGTCGACACAACAGAACAAAGGAAATCAGACGATTGGCCACAAGTGAGAAAACTAACAAGAAAGAAAAAGAAATAATTTTTAAAAAAGAATAAAGGAAAAAAAATATGTATATTGAGGTAGGACGGAATATAAACGAGGTTAAGGCAGAACAGAAAATAGAAAGACTGAAATGGACAAAGAAAAAAAAAATGGGAGAAGAAAAAAAAAAAAAAGGACCGAAAAATAAAAAATGAACAGAACAACGAAAGAAGATCATAGAAAAAGAATGGAAGGACGGACGGACGAAATGAGAGGAACACAGGACAGAACATACAGAAAAAATAATATATCAGGAAAGAATAAGGAAAGAGACACACAGAGAGAAAAGAGGTAAGGAAAGACAGAGAGAAAAAACAGATGAACAGATGACAATAAAGAAAGGGAGAGAAAGAGGTAAGGAACGACAGAGAGAAAAAACAGACGACAGATGACAATAAAGAAAGGGAGAGAAAGAGGTAAGGAAAGACAGAGAGAAAAACAGATGAACAGATGACAATAAAGAAAGGGAGAGAAAGAGGTAAGGAAAGACAGAGAGAAAAAACAGATGAACAGATGACAATAAAGAAAGGGAGAGAAAGAGGTAAGGAAAGACAGAGAGGAAAACAGATGAACAGATGACAATAAAGAAAGGGAGAGAAAGAGGTAAGGAAAGACAGAGAGGAAAACAGATGAACAGATGACAATAAAGAAAGGGAGAGAAAGAGGTAAGGAACGACAGAGAGAAAAAACAGACGAACAGATGACAATAAAGAAAGGGAGAGAAAGAGGTAAGGAAAGACAGAGAGGAAAACAGATGAACAGATGACAATAAAGAAAGGGAGAGAAAGAGGTAAGGAAAGACAGAGAAAAAAAACAGATGAACAGATGACAATAAAGAAAGGGAGAGGAAAGAAAGGAAACAAACAGAAAGGAAGAGCATTCGAGTGAAAACTAAGAAACCCCTCCCCAACCTCATAAAAAAAAATGAAAAAAGGAAAGAGAGAGAGAGAGAGAGAGAGAGAGAGAGAGAGAGAGAGAGAGAGAGAGGGGGGGGGGAAAGAAACGTCTGTAAGTGGGATGAATGAACGCGCGATGAGTTTCCAGCACGGATGTCTGTGCCGTTATGTAATGCTGAATACTTCGCCAAACACACCCAACAAGAACACCAAGGTGACAGCACTCGCACATGCACGTGCGCTCTTTGTTTCGAGGTTTGGGAAACAAAAAAAAGTGAATCGTTTACCTTCAACCTCCCCCCCCCCCCCCAATGCCCCCTCTCTCTTTTCCCCTTCGCCCTTGCAGATAAACATGTGCTACTTTCAAAGGGGTTGAGACAGTTGAAACGGAAAGGAACGACAACCAGGTATGGGCGCGACGAGGGGGATGGGGGGGGGGGGGGGCACAGACAGACAGAAGCAAAATGGAAAAGAAAGAAAGAAAGAAAGAAAGAAAGTAAGAAAAGAAAACGGTAGAAAGGACCAAAGAAAGAATCGGAAAAAGGAAGAAGAAAAAAATCATGATAATTCTTTTTTAATAAAAGAGAAGAAAAAGAAGGAAGGAGTAGAGAAAACGGAAGCAATAGAACAGAAACAAAAGTAAGGAAAGAAGAAACAATGGAAGAACAAAGAACAAAGCAAAAGCAAGAAAGAACGGAGGAACGGGCAGAGAGATCGACGGAAAAAGAGAAAGAAAGAATGACAGGAAGGAGGGGAAAATGAAGAAAGGACAATAGAAAGAAAAAGACACCCCCTCCCCACCCTCTCCCCTCCAAAAAAGGCAGAAAACAAGAAACACGAAAAGGAAGAATGAAAAAGCAAACAAAAGTCTCTCTCCTTCTCTCTATCTATCTCTCTCTCTCAAACACACACGCATGCACGTAGGCACGCACGCAAGCACAAACACACACACACACACATACACGCTGAAACATGATAATCAACTCACCATAATGATTCGGAAGGAAACGAAAGTTCCTTCTAAACGACTGTTATTATGTGCGTTATTTCCTTATGGAACAATGACAAGCACCGAAATAACTGTTGTCTTCATATTGATTTACTTGTAAACCATACAGCATTATAATTATGACGACATAAATAACGATATATGTTCAATATCTTTTTTCTACACAGCACCCTTCTCGCTCTCTCTCTCTCTCTCTCTCTCTCTCTCTACTGTCCGTGAAAGGCTCTTTCATGTTGCAAACCGAGGTAAACGTGCATTCTCTGTCTCTGTCTGTCTGTCTGTCTGTCTGTCTGTCTGTCTGTCTGTCTGTCTGTCTGTCTCTCTCTCTCTCCTCTCTCTCATTCCTTGTCTTTTTTCCACTTTTAAGATGGATGGGGGGAAATTCTGCTATTTTCGGAGCAGCAACCAGCCGCCACAATGGCACACGAAGAGGAAATATGACAGCCAGAAATGAGAATGAAAGAAAACACACAGCAGATACAATAAGAAAAAAAAAAGGGAAAAGAAATATGTATGAGGAGAGGAGGGAAGGGGGAAGGGGGTGGCGGGGAGGGGGGGGGGGAGTGGTTGAGCAGCGTAAGAACGATGCCACTGAGATGTCACAGATGATGAGACAGCTACAGAAGAAAACAAACAAACAAAGCGAAAATAAATGTACAGCTAAAGAAGAAAAAAACAAAACGAACATAAATGTAACTTAAAGAAAGAAGAAAAATCTAAAAACAGATGAATGAATGAATGAATGAATGATTAAAGCCTAGCGAACGGGAAAGACAGAAAGGTTGAAAAACAAACAAACAAACAAAAAAACCAGGATCAAGTTTCTGCGGGTTCAACATGTAAACTGCATTTGTATCGGGCACCAATCATAATGAAGTTGACAGAATTCGGCGAATCATGGAATATGACTTCCAATTCACCTGTATAGTAGATAAAAGGGGCATAGAGAAAACAACAACAACAACAACAACAAAGTTTAAACATGCTTGTCTTTCCTTCAGATTCGTACGGTCTAAACTTAACTTCATCTTCAAAACTAACAAAATGTTTAGAAAGAGAGGGTGTTAGTTACCGCCAATGACATTGACAAACAAAGCATATGACAAGACACGATGCATTTCAACCACTTGGGTCTCCTTCAGGCGAAAAAATAAATCACATTTAACATTTAAGACAGTACAAACAAAGAACGAAAATGACTCATCTGTTGTTAGTCCATGTGGACTAGCGGCTATTCTCCCCACCACATGGACTAACAACAGATGAGTCATTTTCGTTCTTTGTTTGTACTGTCTTAAATGTTAAATGTGATTTATTTTTTCGCCTGAAGAAGACCCAAGTGGTTGAAATGCATCGTGTCTTGTCATGTGCTTTGTTTGTCAATGTCATTGGCGGTAACTAACACCCTCTCTTTCTAAATTTTGCTTCGTTCTCCGCCGTCAGTCACTCCATTTTGAAACTAACAAAATGTTTTTTTTTATGCACTTGAGGTCAGAAAAGAAACTTTTTTTTTTTAAATATATTTACACTTACGTTACGCCATTTTTTCCCTATACATGATAAATAGTACAGTTATCTGATTGGTGCACGAAATAATTGGTATTCTCCTTCTCTGATTGGTGCCCGAAATGATCGGTATACTCCTCCTCCGGTTCCAGACAGAAAGGGATAAACAGACACAGAGCGTGAAGGACACTACCCCAGAGGTGCAATTTCTTGCTACATACACTACCAATCATTTCCTCAACGTGGGGAGATCGCAGGTGCAAACTGCATGCTCATATACCCACATAAATACCCGACCTAGCCCCCCCCCCCCCCTCCATCTCCCCCTCCGCCCTCATACACACACACACACACACACACACACACACACACACACACACACACACACACACACTGTACACCCTGACCTTACGACAAACCCCCATCCCCTCCCCCCGTCTCTCTCTCTCTCGCTCGCTCGCACCGCCCCTTCTCCACCACATACGCACGCGCGCGCGCACACAGACACACACATACAGAGAGAGAGAGAGAGAGAGAGAGAGAGAGAGAGAGAGAGAGAGAGAGAGAGAGAGAGAACAACGGACAGACAGACAGAGAGGGAGACAGAACAAGACAGACAGACAAGACACAGAGAGAGAGAGAGAGAGAGAGAGAGAGAGAGAGAGAGAGAGAGAGAGAGAGAGAGAGAGAGAGAGTCTGCACGAGCGCAGGTGCTTTTGCGGCTCGTTGAAAATCCTTTGATGTTATAACCGAGATGAAAGTCCTCTCTCGCTCTCTCTCTCTCTCTCTCTCTCTCTCTCTCTCTCTTCTCTCTCTCTCGCTCATATACCTCCCGCACCCAACCGTCTACCTACTCACAGACCTACACACGCACACGCGCACATACACACACACACACACACACACACACACACACACACACACAGACACACACAGTATACCTATGCACCCACACCAAACCTTATCATGCATCCCATCATCATACAGAGAGAGAGAGAGAGAGAGAGAGAGAGAGAGAGAGAGAGAGAGAGAGAGAGAGAGGAGAGAGAGAGAGATTTACACGAAGGTTTTGCTTTTGCAGTTCGTGAAAGCTCTCTGATCATATAAATGACACAGACGCTCCCTCCCCCCCCCCCCTTTCTCTCTCTCTCTCTCTCTCTCTCTCCTCTCTCTCTCTCTCTCTCCCTCTCCTTCATTATTTGTTGACAAACAAAGACGTGTCTTTGTACAGTGGGTTCCTATCTCATAGCTCGTTCACCTGAAGATGGCAGCATGTCACCTCCAAGACCTCACTCAGCACGCAAAGAATCAGCTGACATAGAACAGACAGAACAGTTGACGGAAAGAACAATCCAGGCCACGAAACTGGAGTGTCACTGCGAGACACTGAACCTCTCAGACACGTGTCATTTCGAGACACTGAACCTCTCAGACACGTGTCATTGCGAGACACTGAGCCTCTCAGACACGTGTCATTGCGAGACACTGAACCTACCAGACACGTGTCACTGCAAGACACTGAACCTACCAGACACGTGTCTTTGCGAGACACTGAACCTACCAGACACGTATCACTGCGAGACACTGAACCTACCAGACACGTGTCACTGCGAGATACTGAACCTACCAGACACGTGTCACTGCGAGACACTGAACCTCTCAGACACGTGTCATTGCGAGACACTGAACCTACCAGACACGTGTTATTGCGAGACACTGAACCTCTCACACACGTGTCATTGCGAGACACTGAACCTCTCAGACACGTGTCATTGCCAGACACTGAACCTCTCAGACACGTGTCATTGCGAGACA
>CM065742.1:46354526-46357026 GCA_033310375.1 Conus canariensis
TTCGATCTCTTAATATAGCCAGCCCTCTACGTCGTGCCTGGTCAGCAAGCAGTTCGGAGGCCAACGCACGCAGCAGAATCATGTACCACCAGCCTGGCCAGCTTCCATTCGCAGTGTCTCTTGCCAGGTTTTAGAGAGTCACAGCCCCCGTATGCGCTCGTACATATCGGCCAAGTCCGTTCAAATTCAGGTCGGGAAATGTACATCTCTCTCTCTCTCTCTCTCTCTCTCTCTCTCTCTCTCTCTCTCTCTCCCGCCCCCCCCCCCCCCCCCCCCTCTCTCCCTCTCTCTCTCAGTCCGCTTCTTCGGAAGTGTAATCAAAATCCGTTACACCTGATACTTAATGCATTGATTTTTGAAACATGTACTTTTTTCTTCTGCTTTGTTCTTTTCTGTGAGGCGGGGGGGGGGGGGGGGGGGTTGGTTGTAGGAGGGTGAGGGAGTATAAGGGTAGTGATGGTGAGGGGCACTTTTCTATTCAGAGTCTGATGCTAGCTGAACGTTAACGTTACTATAGCGATTCATGCAGCCACGAATTGTCGTCTGGTGTCATTTTCCCGCGGGTTTTTGTTTGTTAATGCTTTGTGTCCTTCGTTACTAATCGGAGAAATAAGTTGGCGAATTATGTAGCCCATAACTTATTCTCTCTCTCTCTCTCTCTCTCTCTCTCTCTCTCTCTCTCTCTCTCTCTCTCTCTCTCTCTTCTGATTCAGTTTCTTTCTGTTTAAAATCGACTTTATTTCCGTTACAAACACAATCCATGTTATAAGAGAAGGGCAGAAGTTAGAAATGATTTTTTTTTTTCAGATGATAAACCGCCATTATTCTTTTTCCCCATCCACTACAATAAGTAATATCCTGTGACTAGTGAACGTAAGGATGGTAATATTATCTGAATGACAGCGTCTGGTCATGGAAGAAGAAAGAACAGGGGGCAGGCCAGTACGGTGTTATTTAAAATGACAAGGCGCCAGGGGTACGGCTTCTTTCAAATTCAGGTCAAAAAGCCAACAACTTTCTCCAGTGTCTCAGACACATTGACCACCATGCTCGAGAAACTCGACTGAGATGCTAAATCATTCGGTGTGTGTGTGTGGGGGGGGGGGGGGGGGGGGGGTCCGTGCGCGCGCGCGGGCACGTGGAAGACTTGTCATTTACACTAAACGTGTTCAATACTAGCATTTCAACCCGGTTTCCCTCCGTGCAAATCCCCACCACCCCCTCCTTGTCCGTCTCTCTCCATCAGTAACGCAGAGGCAGCAGAGCTGAGTTAACAGCCCCCATCAAAGACCAGACAGTACCTGTTGTATAGTCCTTGTGTCCATGTCTGCAGTCTGTGCCACAGCTCCCACCAAAGACCAGGCAGTACCCGTTGTACAGTCCTTGTCTGCAGTCTGTGCCACAGCTCCCATCAAAGACCAGACAGTACCTGTTGTATAGTCCTTGTGTCCATGTCTGCAGTCTGTGCCACAGCTCCCATCAAAGACCAGACAGTACCCGTTGTATAGTCCTTGTGTCCTTGTCTGCAGTCTGTGCGACAGCTCCCATCAAAGACCAGGCAGTACCCGTTGTATAGTCCTTGTGTCCATGTCTGCAGTCTGTGCCCCTACCCCCGCCACACACACACACACACACAACAGAATCACTCACACATACACTAACACACACACACACACGCTCACTCACACATACACTAACACACACACACACACACACACATGCACTCACTCAAACATACACTAACCTCTCTCTCTCTCTCTCTCTCTCTCTCATCACACACACACACACACACAAACACACACACTCACTCACACATACACTAACTCTCTCTCTCTCTCTCTCTCTCTCTTCACACACACACACACACACACACATACAATAACACACACACACACACACACACGCACAAGCACAAGCACACGCACGCACACACACACACACACAAACACACACACACACACAAAAACACACTCACTCACTCACACCGCTGTGTGCTGCGTGCTGTCGGTGTCTCCAGCCTTAATCCGGTTCGCCCTGAGTTGGCTTGAGGACCGCCAGGACGTGGCGTTCCCCTCAGGCTTAACGCCCAGATCTACCACAGGTGATACGCTGGGCAAGTCACTTCCATTCGGCCTGCTTAAACGCCCAGCCGACCGTAAGGGGGCCACACCAGGGCTGTCGTCACATCGGCAAAACGGGTCCCCGTGTCCGTTAAACAAATAAAAGGAGGCACCGGTAGACCGGTTTCCTTCAAACACACTCAGGACGCCTTACATTGGATTTCTTTTTCCGCTAAAAAAAAAACAAAAAACATCTTAGATCAAATGAGAAATATTCATCGCTTTGAAATCTGAAAATATCGTATCCCATGGTATACCTCTGACCTGGGAGTTCATGGGATCTGCTGAGAGAGTGTTTATGTCGAATGACATGCAAATCCCCACCCTCTTTAAGCCCATCTTTCACAGCGAATGTATCATCACCAGGTGTGCACTATGAA
>CM065742.1:46362026-46369526 GCA_033310375.1 Conus canariensis
GCACTCTTGGCTCAGTCCACACGAAGTACAGGGTGCAAGACAGCACTCTTGGCTCAGTCCACACAGAAGTCCAGGGTGCATGACAGCACTCATGGCTCAGTCCACACAGAGGTACAGGGAGCATGACAGCACTCTTGGCTCAGTCCACACAGAAGTCCAGGGTGCATGACAGCACTCATGGCTCAGTCCACACAGAGGTACAGGGAGCATGACAGCACTCTTGGCTCAGTCCACACAGAAGTCCAGGGTGCATGACAGCACCGAAGCAGTCACACGCTGCACCTCCCTTTGTGTCAGACCTGGGTGAAAGCGCGGGGCTTGGAGTCATCTTCTTCGTTAATTTGACACATTCCCCTCTTCTCTGTGTTCACAATTCCTTGTTCTTTCTGTTTCGTTCCTTCAGCTGGGCACGCTACTGACGCCTGGCGACAGAGTTGTCAGCTGCTGAGGATTAGGATGGTCAGCTCTGCTGAAGAACACATTTCTTCTTCATCGCGTATGACGCACTCTGGAGGCACCTTCCATAATCCCCCCCCACCCCCCACCCCCGCCCTGAAAAGTGACTTGTTTAATTAAGAAGCGTGGGGGGGGGGGGGGGGGGGGAGTGCCGAGAGAAAAAGTGCAAGTCGTTTATCGATTAAACAGCAATACAAAAAATAAAATAAAATAAAATAAATTATACAAACACACCGACATATTCTCTCTCTGTCATGCATCAAGACGTATGATCTTCTGTACCATTTTCGCCTTCCCTCCGTCACCTCCCCTACCACCTTACCTTTCCCCTTCTCCACCCATTTACCCTCTCCTCTAACACACACACACACACACACACACACACACACACACACACACACATCCACTCCACTCACTTAAGCCACTCCCACTCGTTCACCTCTAAGTATTCCCCACAGCACTTGGTATTCTCGCTGACACGGACGGACATGGTCCGGCTGATACGCCGTTAAGTGGATGGTGTCTTGTCCTTAATGGTAAAAGGAGTCCTATCAGGCCGAAGTCACTTTAACGAATTTTAAGGTGACGAACCTAGGTCATTCGGCTCGTACACAATCTCGGCGAACCACGTGTTTGCTCTTTAATTGCCCTATCTTTTGGTTCGTTATCCAAGATTGGCGAAGTTTTTAGCGTATATACTCTAGGAATTCGGAATTCTAGGAACTGCGCAAAGGGAAATAATCGTTCGAAAGCTGTCCTGTAACAGAAATCAAGTTGTGGCTGATTACAATACAAAAGTTTCCATGCTAGAAATCAGTCTGTGGTTCATTGACATACATCTTCATTCTCGATTGGTATGTAAGCATTTCAATGGGTACGCCCATGATATTCTTCAAGTTCAGAGTGCTTTGGAAATCGGTGAATATTTTGACCAAGGGACTGCTTAAATTGATCTCATAGCCTCGTCAGACCAATTCCCAATTCAGCAGGCCTAAGAACATATCATCTTAGTCGAACACTAGCAAGCAGGGATTTGCAGAATGGGCTATGTTCCTTGCAGAAAGTTAGTTCAAACTTCGAATAAGAATCCGTCTGTACTCAAGTCTTAACTCGGCCATCTTTGCGAACACGATCCTGTATTAGAGACTTCAGCTACGAAAGAAACCACGAATCCGCCATTAGCCCGCGATAAAACTACACGCACCACTAATTCGTTCTTCCACAAGACCGGTCTGTAGAAGCCCCGACCACTGGTTAACTGGCTCAGTGGTTTCGGCAGAGCACTGAATTCGTCGCCAGGTAGCCGTGAGTTCGATTCCCGCTAGCGTTCAACGCTAAAGGTGTCGTTTCCTACCTCGCACCTTCACGTGCTGTTCCTCTGGTGGCACCAGCTCTGTGAGGCAGAACCCCCCCCCCCCCTACTCATCCACCCACCTCCCACCTCTCTCCCTTTCCTCTCCGACTGTCCCGTGGCTAAGGTGGTTCCCGTCTGTAACAGCTCTGACGGAGCCGAACACAACCGGACAGCAAGGAGCTCACTGAATGGACAGCATAGGTCTCAGAGAAGAGAGGAGAGAGAGAGAGAGAGAGAGAGAGAGTGAGAGAAAGAGAGGAGAGAGAGAGGAGAGAGAGGAGAGAGAGAGAGAGAGAGAGAGGAGAGAGAGAGAGAGAGTGTGTGTGTGTGTGTGTGTGTGTGTGTGTGTGTGTGTGTGTGTGTGTGTGTGTGTGTGTGTGTGTAACATGTGTGAATTTGGGGCTGTTCTTCTTCACCCCGGGATAAAGGGCAGTGCCAAAGAACGGCTTCGCTCCTAGTTTTCTTTCTGCGACAGTTTTCGTTACCTGTCTGAACTATCGATCATTTTGTTTCTTCCACTGAACTATGCCTTGTCAGTCAACGTCGTCTGTCACACATTGGTTATTGTGGTGCCACCTGGCCAGTTTGGCTTTGTGCAGTGTTTATGCCTATTGTTTGTGCCACCTGGCCAGTTTGGCTTTATGCAGTGTTTATGCCTATTGTTTGTGCCACCTGGCCAGTTTGGCTTTATGCAGTGTTTATGCCTATTGTTTGTGCCACCTGGCCAGTTTGGCTTTATGCAGTGTTTATGCCTATTGTTTGTGCCACCTGCCAGTTTGGCTTTATGCAGTGTTTATGCCTATTGTTTGCGACACCTGTAGGTGGCGTATCTACCTGTGGAAAAGTCACTGCCATTTTGTACAGCGTATGAAATCAGCGTTCCCTAGGACCTGGCTTTGCTGGATGTTTGCACTTGGGCTGTTTTCAGTAGCACTGCAGTTTGGGTCGAGTCTCTCTGTTGGTGTGGGTCATTCTATGTGCGCTGAGCGCAGATCCTCCAAATTCCAAAATTCAAACAACAATTCTCCACACACACACACACACACACACACATACATACAGACACAGCACACACACACACACACACACACACACACACCACACACACACACACGTGTGTGAAAGAGTATATTGTGACGCCCAAGTTACACTATAGAAAACATACTCTCTCTCTCTCTCTCTCTCTCTCTCTCTCTCTCTCTCTCTCTCCCACACACACCACACACACCACACACACGCGCGCGCGCGCGCGCGCGCATGTGAAATAGTATACCGTGACGCTCAAGTTACACTATAGAAAACACACACACAACACACACACACACACACACACACACACACACACACCACACACACCTGCCCACCCCCACCCCCTCCCTCAAAAAAAAATCTGCCATGAAAACAGTGTTTTTTGCTCGAGTCATCATTTCACCATCTAGAATCATAAACCTGGTCAGGCCAGAACCATCACTATCCCACACCCGCGACCCTCCCTTCCCTTACCCCCTCTCCCTTTAGTCTCTGTCTCACAGCGCCAGTTCTCTCCGGTAAGGCCAGCCGCTGATTTGGGACTGCCCCAACGTGTCGCCAAGTACTCCTCAGGAAGACTGAAGGAGTTTATGTAAGAGCAGTTACAACGGCCCTCCACATCGCCTGGTCCTCTTGGCTGCTTCTATTCCTGTCCCTTACCCTGAGGAAAGCATGGCGCTACATAAGCGCTTTTTTCTTTTCATGCTCTTCCAGGAAAATATAGAACCCTTCAAACGAACAGTGATAAAAGCTCGTCTTTCTCCAGAAACCACTGTTCATCACTCGCTTTTCTGTAAATATCTATTTTCCTCGGGGAGAGAGAGAGAGCAAATAATTTCCTTATAATCACTTTTTTTTTTTTTTTTACCCTGGAAGAATAATGATTGTTTGCTTTGAAAGTCTGTTAGCAACTTACGTTCTGCTCCTCACTCTTTTCTTGACGAATAATAGCTATGTCCCAAGGGAAGACTGATAGTAAGTGAGAATGATAGCTATGTTCCAAGGGAAGACTGACAGTAAGTGAGAATTATAGCTATGTTCTATGGGAAGACTGATAGTAAATGAGAATGATAGCTATGTTCCATGGGAAGACTGATAGTGAGAATGATAGTTATGTCCCAAGGGAAGAATGATAGTGAGAATGATAGCTATGTCCCAAGGGAAGACTGATAGCGAGAATGATAGCTATGTCCCAAGGGAAGACTGATAGTGAGAATGATAACTATGTTCCAAGGGAAGACTGATAGTGAGAATGATAGCCATGTCCCAAGGGAAGACTGATAGTGAGAATGATAGCTATGTTTCAAGGGAAGACTGATAGTAAGTGAGAATGATAGCTATGTCCCAAGGGAAGACTGATAGTGAGAATGATAGCTATGTTCCATGGGAAGACTGATAGTGAGAATGATAGCTATGTTCCAAGGGAAGACTGATAGTAAGTGAGAATGACAGCTATGTCCCAAGGGAAGACTGATAGTAAGTGAGAATGATAGCTATGTTCCAAGGGAAGACTGATAGTGAGAATGATAGCTATGTCCCAAGGGAAGACTGACAGTAAGTGAGAATGATAGCTATGTCCCAAGGGAAGAATGATAGTAAGTGAGAATGATAGCTATGTCCCAAGGGAAGACTGATGGTGAGAATGATAGCTATGTCCCAAGGGAAGAATGATAGTAAGTGAGAATGATAGCTATGTCCCAAGGGAAGACTGATAGTGAGAATGATAGCTATGTCCCAAGGGAAGAATGATAGTAAGTGAGAATGATAGCTATGTTCCAAGGGAAGACTGATAGTGAGAATGATAGCTATGTTCCAAGGGAAGACTGATAGTGAGAGTGATAGCTATGTTCCAAGGGAAGACTGATAGTGAGAATGATAGCTATGTTCCAAGGGAAGACTGACGACAAGTGGTTTCCTTCTCATCCCTCTTTTCAGGAAGAAGAATGACTTTTTCCCTCGGGGAAAAGTGATAATAGCTGATTTCTTCCTCTCTGAAAGAATAATGACCTTTTCCCTCGGGGGAAAAGTGATCATAGCTGATTTCTTCCTCTCTGAAAGAAGAATTGACTTTTTCCCTCGGGGAAAAGTGATAATAGCTGAATTCTTCCTGCTCTGAAAGAATAATGACTTTTTCCCTCGGGGAAAAGTGATAATAGCTGAATTCTTCCTCTCTGAAAGAATAATGACTTTTTCCCTCGGGGAGAAAAGTGATAATAGCTGATTTCTTCCTCTCTGAAAGAATAATTACTTTTTCCCTCGGGGAAAAGTGATAATAGCTGATTTCTTCCTCTCCGAAAGAATAATGACTTTTTCCCTCGGGGGAAAAGTGATAATAGCTGATTTCTTCCTCTCCGAAAGAATAACGACTGTTCTCCCAAGAAGACTGATAACCTGACAGGCTGGGTAACGTCTGGCTGACGGTCAGTGGCAGGCGATCCCCAGTCTGGAGCATGACGTGGCCAATGCTGTGTAACCTGCCCTCCCGACAAACCGCGATAGTTCTCCCAACGTCTGTTGCAGTGAAATGAAGTTCACTTTGGTCTGACCGACACTGGCTCATCGTCGCGACAGACGGAAAACTTCGCTCCGCCAAGCTGTCACTCCCCAAGTTACTGTGTCGGGACATCGACGTCAGAATTCATCGTGCCAAGAGACTGGCCGAGTCCGACGGCTTTCACCAATCAGACTGCAGCTCACACGTGGTCTAGATTTGGGCCATTTGCTGACCAAATGGCAGACGAACGTTCATTGTGTTGACCTGTTTCGGAGTCATTTGGTAGTATATACCCCCCCCCCCCCCCCCAAAAAAAAAAAAAAAAAAAAAAAAATCGTCCATTTAAGGGCTAATAGTCTTTCTTGGTGGGAAGGGCGTGTGTGTATGAACATTTTGTTTATCCTGTCTCCTGGGCAGGCCCTGTAAAGGTCCTGTTCTGATAGCTGATTTACCTATCATAACTTTGATTTTTTTTTTTTAAAGATTTTTTTGTTTTCGGAAAAAAAAAGCTTATGTGCGTTCGAAGCAGCATTCTTTCACAGTTGGCAAGTATCATCCCCTTCCCTTTTTTTTTTTTTTTTTTTTTAATGTCCTTTCATTGCTTGCACAGCCTGTGCAGCTTTTCTCCCTCCTCCTCTCTCCTTTTCTCATTTCCTTAAACATCTTCCACAAGAAGGTCTGCACATCCTGCTACATGTCTACAACCATGTATGGACTACTGGTTTCTTTCCACCTTCTTGGCGAAAAGCCCTCATCATTCCCATTCCCAAACCTGGAAAAGATCTTTCTAACCCATCAAACTACCGTCCCATAGCTTTGACCAGCTGTGTCTGCAAGCTGATGGAGAAAATGGTCAATGCTAGACTCATGTGGAAACTCGAAACCGATGGCCTTTTGGCGAAAGAACAGTGTGGTTTCCGCAAACATCGAACCACAGTTGACCATTTGATCCGTCTGGAATCTACGCTTCGGAACGCCTTTCTGAACAAACAACACGCAGTGGCTATTTTCTTTGACTTGGAGAAGGCCTACGATACCACCTGGAAATCTGGGATACTTCATGATCTCCATGATCTTGGTTTTCGGGGTCATCTTCCACTTTTCATTCAAAATTTTTTGGCAGAACGACAGTTTCAGGTCCGGGTTGGCACCACTCTCTCTGATGTTCATGAGCAGGAGTTGGGTGTTCCGCAAGGAAGCATACTGTCTCCTGCCCTCTTTAGCATCAAGATCAACAACATTGTTAAATCTGTTCAACAGGGTTCAGACTGCTCATTGTTTGTGGATGATTTTGCTGTTTACGCAACTGGAAGCCTGTACCCGAGTGTCCAGCGCAGGCTCCAGCTTTGTGTGGATAAAATTCATCAGTGGGCGGATGAAAACGGCTTCACTTTTTCTCCTACAAAGACACAGTGCATTCACTTCCATAATTTCCGTCAGTTTTTTCCAGATCCTGTAATTCAAATAGGGAAATCTCCCATTCCAGCTGTCAAAGAGGCCAAATTCTTAGGAGTTATTTTTGACCAGAAACTCAACTTTCTCAGCCACATTAAAAACCTCAAAACTTCTTGCCAGAAAGCTCTGAATATTCTGCGGGTTGTAGCACACACTGACTGGGGCGCTGATAAGAAAACTTTGCTGCACCTCTACAGAGCCCTGGTCCGTTCCAAACTGGACTATGGTTGTGCTGTGTATGGCTCTGCAAGACCGTCTTACCTAAAACTCTTGGACCCTATCCATCATCAAGGGCTTCGTCTCTGTCTTGGAGCATTCCGCACCACCCCTGTGTACAGCCTGTACGCAGAGGCAGGTGAACCCTCACTGTCCAACCGCAGGCTGAAACTGTCTCTGAATTATTATATTAGACTGTTCTCGGAACCAGAAAACCCTGCCTATGACTGTGTTTTTGACCCTCCGTTCCAAAGTAAATTTGAAAACAACCCTAACTGTATTCCGCCGTTTGGTCTTCGTATGCAGCCTCACGTGCGGAATGCAGGTCTAGACTTAGGAGTTGTGTACGATTTTTCCAAGTTTCCAGATGAGCCTCCGTGGACCTTTTTCACACCAGAGATTCGTTTTGATCTTGCAGCTTTTCGTAAAGAGTCTACCAGCTCTCTAGCATACAAGGCATTGTATTCTGACCTCTGTTCAAAATTTCCATCTTATC
>CM065742.1:46391458-46418958 GCA_033310375.1 Conus canariensis
TTATATATGCTTAGACATGTGTGCTAACGAGCCTACGGCAGCACGAACTTGCGTATGTGATTGCGCGCGCGCGCAAGCGTGTGTACACTGTATTGTGTAAGTGAGGAAAATTGCTTTCGCAAAAAATGATAGAAACGGCGAAAGGCATCTAACCGAATAATTTGTTGCTCTGACGTGAAACCCCCTCTCTCTCTCTGCCCTGATATGGCCCTTTGCGGTCGGCTGGACAACAGGCAATACCTCTCTCTCTCTCTCTCTCTCTCTCTCTCTCCCTCTTCTTTCTCTCTGTCCTCAGCGCCTTCCCCTTCCTCTCTCTCTCGAAGCCATTCTAAGTCCAATTCAACCCCACTCCCACCCCCCACCCACCCGCCTCCCTCTCACCAACCTACTCATCTCGTTTCCGATCGCCCAAACCACTCGCCTACTCACCTGAAAGCACACGCAACAAGTTCTCCCCCCCCCTCCCCCTTTTCCCCCTTCTCCCGCCATAATACATTTCCCTGTCGCTCCCTTCCCTTCTACTATTACCCCCCCCCCCCCCCCTGCCCCCAACCCCTCTTCGCCCCCCCCCCCCCCCCTCCCCGAAACTCGACGCAATTGTCAGGGGAAAATGAAGAGAGGAGTTCTGTCCAAATATAGACTTTTCACAAACAACATCTCGCCTTCCAGAGCGCCAGTAAAAAAATAAAGAAGCAAATGTCAGAGAGCCTATCAATTTCCGTGCCTCCCCTGCACAAAAGGACCCCACGGCGCACTATGGAACGGTGTCATTTCGCCTGCCGCCGAAGCTGCTTTCATTTTTTTTTTTTCTTTTTTAAATCCTGTCTCTCATTCTTTCTCGCTCGCTTGTTTATCCGCTGGATTACTTTTGTGTTTTGTTTGTTTGTTTGGCTAAATATAGAGATGGATCGATGTTTGCCTGGCGCGTTGCTTCTTTATCATTCAGCAAGAGGGTACGGTTTGAGATGGAATACAATGGCGGGCCACATGGTACTTCACTCTGACAGCAATGACGCACTCAACAAAACGGCAACGTCGATTTCCACCACATTTCTCAGGTGTTTCCAACAACGAGTGATTTCTGAATTGGGAGGGAAAATATATTTCTTGGTGGCTGCAACACCTTGGGTTAAAAATGAAGATAATGAGCAAAACACAAGTAGGTGGTGGAGACATACTGAAGAAGAGGAACAGAAGGATGAGTGGGGAGGAGGAGGAGGAAGAAGAAAAGGAAGAAGAGGAAAAGAGGGGGGGGGGGGGGGGGACAGAAAAAGAGGAGGAGGCGGAGGAGGAGAATGGGGAGGAAAATGAGCAGGAGGTGGAGGAGGAGGAGGACGAGGAGGAGGTGCAGGAGGTGGAGGAGGAGGAGGAGGAGGAGGAGGAGGAGGTGCAGGAGGTGGAGGAGGAGGAGGAGGAGGAGGAGGAGGAGGTGGAGGAGGAGGAGGAGAAGGAGGAGGAGGAAAAAGAAGAAAAGAGGAGGAGTAGGAGGGGAAACAACCGGAGGCGGGGCTGACTCCAGGGAAATAACTTTCTCTCTCTTGAACGAAATGGAATTGGGCAAGGCTGCCACCCCCTCCTTCATCATGTAAATGACCTTCGACAAACATGAGTCCCACATGAAACTCAAATCGAGCGCACACTGAACGTTTCGCTCATAACAGGTCTCCCTCCCCTTCCCATTCATTAGATGACAGCTTTTTCCTTCAAGTTTGTCTTGTACTGCATCATATTGTTCTAGCTGTTTTCCCCTCCACACCCCACAGCCCCCATTCCTCGTTCTCCATTCTCTCACACCCTCCACTTTATACTCTTCACTTTGTTTGACTATTTTCACCCTCTTCCTCGTCCCCCTCCCTTCCCGAAATTATCTCTATGTGTTCCCCCCATCCCCTCCTCTCTAACCTTCCCGGGTCGACATTCAGAAAGAGGTTACCATCGTCAATCTCTGTGTGTTCCCCCCTCCCCCCTCCCCTACTCTCTAACCTTCCCGGGTCGACATTCAGTTTACCATCGTCAATCTCTGTGTGTTCCCCCCTCCCCCATCCCCTCCTCTCTAACCTTCCCGGGTCCACATTTACAAAGAGTTTACCATCGCCAAGTATCCGATCACGGTTATTTCCCTCAGACTCGTTTCAAATACCGACATCATGTTACTTCGTGATTATGTAGCATTAAACACACACACACACACACACACACACACACACACACACACTACACACTCTCTCTCTTTCTCTCTCTCTCTCTCTCACTCACACACACACACACACACACACTCACTCTCTCTCTCTCTCTCTCACACACACACAGGCACACACACACACAAACGTACACGCACGCACACACACACACACACACACACACACACACACACACACACACACACACACACACACAACCATCCGCTGCCTCCCAGACGGAATCCAAGTACAGATGTGTTCCCGATTCCTGTGCGTAGGAGGGTAATGTCCACCCCAGCCCACCCCCCTTTTCCATCACTCCCCGGCGTTTGTTGAGTTTGTGCACAGGACAATTTAAAAAAAAAAACCACTGGGGTAGGAGACTTGGAAAAGAGGAGATGGATGGCAGAGGAGAGAGAGAGAGAAGAGAGAGAGAGGAGAGAGAGAGAGAGAGAGAGAGAGGGGTGTTAGCAGAGAGAACGGGAAGCTTGGAAACCACCAGCAAAGTCATCAGTTCCACACCCTACTGGTGGCATGAATCCTAGATTGGTGTGATAATCAAATCACAAAACGCACTGACGTTTCACACACACACGCACACGCACGCACGCACGCACGCACGCACGCACGCACACACACACACACACACACACACATGCACGCACGCACTAACGCATGCGGACACACAAAACACACACACACACACACACACGCACACACACACCACCACCACCACCACCACCACCACCACACCAAGCACGCACACACACCACACACACACACACACACACACTTGAGATTATTGGCAAAGCGAAATAGGGTTATTCGACATAAGCTCTTAAAACAAGGAGAGATTAAAAACGGCTTCAAAGAACAATCCAGATACTGACGATTTGCCTGTCGGCATTGGCAACAAAGTGACTCAGGTAAGCCCCTGTGTGCCTGTCGGCATTGGCAACAAAGTGACTCAGGTGAGCGCCTGTGTGCCTGTCGGCACTGGCAACAAAGTGATTCAGGTGAGCGCCTGTGTGCCTGTCGGCATTGGCAACAAAGTGACTCAGGTGAGCGCCTGTGTGTCTGTCAGCATTGGCAACAAAGTGAGAGAACTATAAAATGTGTGTTCTGGCTCACCCACCTCCGCCAGCTCCAACCGGCTAAAGCCGGTTTCGCTGTTGCTCCGCTGGCTTACCCAGAACACACATTTTATAGTTCTCTAATAGTAAACACTTTACAAACATACATAATGTGTAGGATTATCTGTTTTTAACACTAATTTAGAAAACTTTTGAGACTTAAGTTTTTGCTTCATTTTTCTTGATCAATAAACATCATTTTCACGCATACATTTATCAAATGTGAAATAAAATTTTTGCAAAACTCTTCACATCTGGCCGCATTACTGATCACCTCTGGATCTCACTTGAGACCCTATGGCGCCCTAGGGCCCCAAGCCAGACCCAGAGGGTCACATATAACACGGCCAGATGTGAAGGGTTTTGAGAATATGCCTCCAACAGTAGTATACTTTTATACTTGTTTGCCTGCTTTCTATTTGTCTAATTTGGGCAATCCCCTCACCCCCTTTTTAGTGACTCTTCCAGATTTGGGTTTACGGGCGTTTATAGCCGCGCCAGTGACCCAGACAACACAACACATGTGGTTTACGGGCGTTTATAGCCGCGCCAGTGACCCAGACAAACGAAACACGAAAGTGGGAAGAGTCACTAGAGGGCAGGGAAGAGGGCAAATTTAGACTTTTGCAATACCATGACAACCAAGTATTTAAAACTACTGCAGGCATATCCTCAATGTTGTTATCTTCAAGATTTATATATATACTGTACACAAACAAAACGCTTACAATTACATGGTGTCTACTTGCCTAGAGTAAAGTTGTTTTTATTTTGTTAAAACAACACCAAAAGCTAATTAACAAAGTGCATCTTACCTTACTTTTTAGTCACTACTTTTTAATCAAATTTATTTTAAATACTTTATTAGATTGAATATAAAAATGCTGCTTTTAATACATAAAATTGGGAAAAGATTATTTTGAGGTGGGGAATTTAGCCGCCTAAATTTATACAATGACGTCTAACGCCTACACTAAACGACGCCGGTGGGGAATTTAGCCGTCTAAATTTATACAATGCCGTGTGGCGGCCTGCAGTAAACGACGCCCTTACATCCGTTATGTGTAACTTGACACGAACCCGGAAACAGTGCGGCGCTTCGACTCGGCAATTGCGCAGTTGAGTAAGCCGTGGCTAGACATGTCTGACCTAGATACTACATAAAGGCAGAAGTGAAGAGGAGTTGTCTCCCCGGAAAAGAATGTAACAATTAATTGTAAAAAAAATCGTCATTAAGTCGTTCTAGGTTCTTATTCAAGTCGGCATCACGTTCTTATTCAAGTTCTTATTTAAGTTCTTAACAAGTTTTTATTCAAGTTCTTATTTAAGTTCTTAACAAGTCAACATCAAGTTCTTAACAAGTCATCATCAAGTTCTTATTCAAGTTCTTATTCAAGTACTTATTCAAGTTCTTAACAAGTCGTCATCAAGTCGTCATTAAGTTCTTATCAAGTCGTCATTAAGTTTTTATCAAGTCGTCATCAAGTTCTTATCAAGTTCTTATTTAAGTTTTTATCAAGTTGTCATGAAGTCGTCATCAAGTCGTTATCAAGTTCTTATTCAAGTCACTTATAATTATTTATTAAGTTTTTAACATATTATTGCATATCAAATGGATCAAAATGAGATTTTGTTGTTGGCAGTTCTGGCATGCTTTTTTGTTCGGCTTCTGTATTTAGTGGCTGAGATTTTTTGGACTGCTTTGGTTTTTGCTGGCGTTGTTTATATATTTTATAACCGTAATAACCACCCCCAGCAGCAATGACGCCAAAAATGACAACTGTTTTAAATTCAATATTCCATGACGACTTTGGTGTTGTTGTAGGTCTTGAATCAACTTGTGTATTTACAGCTGGCATTGAAACAACCGTTTTCATTATGAGTTATATTCTGTGATTGCAACATTAATTTTTTTTGTTTGTTCCACTCTGCTAATTTTTTTTCCTGCTGCAACGCGCCCAGGATGAGGAGGCTTTTTACTGGTCACTTTCTCCATCAATGTTTTCTGCTGATTTTCTGGCTCGGTCATTTTGAAGGGAAATAAAATCTATATGATTAAAAGTAATTAATCCCATGATTAATGGCGATAACAATGTTCCAAATCTGTAATATAGATCACATCCTAGAGACTCTAATGACTTTGTTAAAACTGGATCCTGCGTTAAATCATACATAAAATCTTGTTCAGAATCAATGGGAGCAAATCTACTAACTAGTTTAGTGTACAAACTAAGAACAGTTTGCCCAACACTTTTTACCATTCTTGACCCCAGTTGCGCTTCATACCTGTTGTGATACTTTACAATGTCTTGCGGCGACATTTGTTGAATCTGTTCTATGCTGAATTCATTTCCAAGGTACTGTTTTGTTTTTCCACACGCCGCCAAAGAATACAGCCTTTCCTTTTGGCGCATAATAGCTTGGTCATCAACTTGATCATTTGTAATCATAAGTTCAGGAAGTAGATCATCGCAGTTCATGTTTTATTAATAATTATAATTATTTTATTTTTTTAAAATGAGCACCGAAAAAACTATTACTAACCTTGTATACCATTCTGCTGTTATTGGAGGCCTAAGTGTAGGATACACAATGCTTGGTAAAAGCCTGTTAAAAATGAAACCAGCAGATCTTGGCAAACTAGACTTTGAAGACTCAGCAAAGCTGATTGCTGTTATTACAGCTTCGTTGGCTACGAAAGACTTTCTAGTTAAGCAAGGAATAATTCCAGAAAATATAAATATGTAAAAATATAAAAATGGCTTCACTCGTAATGATGATAGGCGGCGCAGTGGTTAATGCGCTTGCTTTTAGCGGAAGTAATTACGCGTTTAGTAAACTACAAAATAACGATGAGAGAAAAAGACATAACAGAGCTATGGAGCAACTAGCCGCTGCACAAGACACCTATGAAAAGCAAAGAATGGAGCAGTTAGATTTTATTAACGACAGACTTAAACAACAGGGACATGCAGCTTACACATTTAAAGATGTTGACCAGGCAATAAAAGAATATTTTCTAGTAACAGGCAAACAAGTTGAAACATTGCCCCCACCAAAATTTAGCGATTACTATCAACCATCAGAAAAACAAAAGATGCAAGAAATATTGTTTATTGTTGTTGGCATGTCTGCTGTGTATTTTGTTGCACAAAGTATTGGCTGAATAAAAAATGAACAAGATCTATTATTCACCAAAAGGATATTGGAAGGGAATAACAGCAATTAAAAAGCTAAGCCAAGCAGCGGGAGTCAGTGAACAAACAGCAAAAGAATGGTTATCTAAACAAGCGATTTGGCAAATTTATCTACCAGCGCCTAAACGAATACAGAGACCACACTTTGTGAATATAACACCAAACGACACCCATCAAATGGATCTTCTATATTTACCCCATGATACGATTAGACGAAAAAGATTTAAGTACGCACTTACAGTCATTGACATAGCTTCAAGATACAAAGATGCGGAACCATTAACACAAAAGAGTGCTTCTGCTGTTGCTGTTGCTATACAGCTGATATACCAACGAGGACCCTTAACTTATCCTCGCATGATTCAAGTCGATGACGGAAAAGAATTTAAAGGTCAAGTGAATCAATTATTGTTAAAACATAGAGTTACCATTAAAAGAGGCATTCCAGGAGTTCACAGATCACAGGGTTTGGTTGAAAACTTTAACAAACAGTTATCTGAAAGACTTTTCTCCTACCAGTATCACAGAGAGCTGATTGACAATTCTCGCAACACAGAATGGGTTAGAAGACTGCCCTCAGTTCTACGTGCAATGAATAATGAAGAATTTAAAGGTCTAAAACCAGTACAAGCAATCAGAAAACAAACAATAAATGTTGTTGAAGGAGACGCCAGTTCATCAAGCAAACTATTACCATTTGGTTTGAAAGTGAGATACCTTTATTCACCGGGAGAAGCGGAAGGGGACACCCGCATCAGGGCAACAGATCCGGTTTGGAGTGTTGATCCATATGAGATAAAAAGAATTGTAAAGATGAATCCGCCTGTGTATTATTTACGAGAAACTGACACAACAAAACGACCAGCCCCTCAAAGATCTTTTGTGAAGGAAGAACTGCAAATAATCCCCCCAGGCACAGTTCCGCTTAATTAATTTACGTAAATATATTTGAGTTTAAAATGGAAGCTCAAAAGGAAATGGCAGAAATGGCAAAGGGAAAGTCTTTAAAATTAATGCAAGATTTATTTGAGTATCAGTATATCATTAAAGAAGTATTTGAGAAGATTGACAATCTCTGGCTAGAACAATCGCCAGACAATCGCTTTAAACCCCAAAGCTTTTATTTTGATTTATGGGTATGGGAACATGAATATTGTGAAATGACAAAAAAAATTAAAGCACATCTAGCATTAATAAATAATATTAATTTTGCTAAATTAGATGATGATATAATTGAACGTGCGATTGCTGAAAAATATAAGCCTGAAGACATATGATTATACTATTCTCCAGTGCCCAATTGCATATGAAAACTCTGGATTAACAAACACACGTTTTGTGTTTGTTCTATCTAATGACTTCTTTGTTACAACAGTTGTGTTGATCTCATGTAGATTAGATCGTAGTTTTACGTTGTCATGATGAAAAGTCTTATTGTCAAACAATGCTTCTTTATAGTTGTCATGGGATATGTTTGACTGCACAACACTGCGAGATATTCCCTTTGCTTTTTTAACAGTTTTTGTTTGACTAGCAAGACTGTACATTTTCGACCTTAAACCAATACACTCCTTGATCACCCCTCCAGATAATTCATCCTTCATCTTACCTAAAACCTTCTTATTAATAACTGAATGCAAAGGTGAATCTTTAGGGTAATCAGATGTGTCGTACCATCCAGCATGCCCTTTAGCCACTTCTAATTCCATGTCTTTATAGATATCTTCAGTAGGGATGTCGATTACAAAGGAATCTGTATCTGTGTACAGAACTCTGGACTCAGGATACAAGGGCTTAAAGTAGTCATAAAGAAATTCTAACATCAAAAGCTTTGATAATTCTAAAACAGTAAACCCAATAAAAACGGGCTTATCCAATTTGACTTTCTTTTTTTTCATCATTATGCCAAAAAGCTGATCATGAAATCTTCTGAAGTCCTGATAATTAGGTTTTGAAGTCAACTTAATTGCATCGTTTTCTCTGGTGACCAATCTAACATCTTTACGCTTGTGCGGATTCTCCATAGTCTTTCCAAAACAGCTGTTGTTCATCAACTTGAAAAAGTCTTTTTCTGAAGCATCTGTGGATTTAGTTCTGAGATCAGTGTTCTTCATGATGTATGGTTTCATGAACTGTTCTTGATCAAATGCAATTATACGATGAACTGCTGTTAACTTTAAACCATGTCTTAAATAAAATTGTAGAAGCCTGTAATGGCAGACATATTTTTTTTTGCCTCGAAGATTAGGCACAAGTTTAGGTGGTTCTGTTTTTGCCATCTTTAGACTTTCTGCTGCCAATGGATAGTCATTATGGTAATCATGGAGTTTCTGAGGATATTCTAAGTCAACTTCTAGAATGTATCCACACTGTTGATCTGGCGTCAAACTGCCCAACCACTTTAATGCTTTTTGAATATTATCCGTATCTGTGTACATTTTAAAGTTGCGTAATGGAAGTGGTTGCGCCATTGCCCATCCATACAGATTGTTTGCATCTAAATACATGAGATAGTTAGACCTTTTACTTGGATCATAGTCATCCAAGTATTTGTTGTTTGCTTTACAGTAATGGTGCGACGCCATACTGATTCCCCCACGCAATCCGTTTTCAATCATCTGAAGCATTGGCAGGTCAGACAATAAATCAATTTGTACTCCAGTAAATTTTAAGAAAGCGTCCCAGCTCATCCCAGGCGCAGAAATATAATGCGCAGGATCTAGACTATAATGTTTCATGCAGGTCTTCCTATAATTTTCAAAGACGTCCGCCAACAAACAGGTATCCGCCATTAAATAGGAATCATGATAGTCTCCCATCGTTTTACACTCTAACTTCTGCCACGCATCTTGAGCATGCTGGTAATCAGAATCACTGATGTCCTTTCCTCTGAGACTAGAAAAGAACGCACCTTTAGGCGGAAGTGTTCTTCGTCAAACCTTTGCCAACTGTTCATGTACTCATAAGGGTAAACGCCCTTTCTAACAAGAGTTGGGTCAAAATATTCTTCTGTTATTGGGCAGGACTTTAAGGACATAGCCAGTGACTCTAATGAACCCATCATGTGTTGCATAGAGTCGTAGAAAGACATGTTATTTAAAGTGAAACACATGTACTTTTCTGATGACTGCGCAATGCATGACACCCTAAAGGCGCTAGTTACTGCTTGCATTATAAGGTGAGAGTCGTAACCTCGCAAGTTGTGAAAGAATATAGGCAGCTTCCATGTCTTTGGTTCAAACTTTAGTTGAAGATTGCATTTACTGTGTGCTGCTCCTCTGAATTTTCCGCTGATGTGATCATGGTTCTTACTGTTGGATTCTCTGCGGCGGCAACCAAGGCCGCCCCACAAATCCAACAGTGAGTGGCTGATTCATACTGTTGTTGGTCTTCAGGCGTCATTATGATTTCAGATAAGTTTAGATTATTAGAACAGGCATTACGCACTTGCTGCATGCGTTTTAAGAAGTATTTTGCAGCATTTGGTCCTCTGTATAATTCTGGCTTTGAATGGACTCCATCCGACCTAACAATGATGAAGGCAAATGAGCAAATCTGATGATTACTCATTAAGACTGTTTTAGGAAGTTTCTGTAGGGTTGGTCCTTCATAAGGAACAATGAGTGATTCGAAGTCTGCATAAACAACATATGGACTAGTTTGCAACCGTTTCCAGTTCTTAAAACTAACTTTACTGCCTTCTCCGGGCGTAATTAGTTCTGTATCACAGTCAACTGGGCTGATACAATGTTTTACATGTTCACTCGCAGCTTGAACGGATGGAATTCTTGTTAAACATTTTCTACAGAATTCTTGTTTGCCATAATTTTTTGTAGTATATGCTAACAGTCTACTCATTGTGCGTATCAGCGTGTAGTGCAACCCATTAAGGCTTTGCATTAGGAGTAAGTCTACATGACTCCTGGCTGGTTCTCCTATTGATGGACTGTTTTTGACACTCTAATTGGCAGAAGGTTGGTTTCTTCAGACCATGTGTATACGTTAACAGTTATTGGGGGATTCTGTTCTTCAAACTGATCAATTTTGTCTACAGCCATAGGAAATTCAAGACCGTTAAAGTTAAGATCATTGGCCCACTGTAAATAGTTAGTAACTCTCTCTGCATTTTTTTTAACAAAGTGTAGCCTAGCAAGAACGCACCACATAAAACATTTGTCGTCTGAATTCTTTATGTTCAGAACTGCTTTCTTTGCAACTAATGTTGGAGGCAGTGGAATGTAAGACTTGCCTACAATCGGCTCATACTTAGCCTGTTTTAATCTGATCTCTAAGACTTCACCCTCTGACCAACCAGAGCCTCTCATTTTAGCTGCTTCAGAGGCTTCATTAAACTGTGTAAGAAGTTGATCTGCCCAACCGGGTGTTAAGTCATTATAAGAAAGAATAGTCTGCTGTTTAGTTGAGACCCAGACTTCTAGATTTTCTTCGTTTATTGTTATATAGTCGATTAAAACAACTAACCTTACTTTAACTGGAGGGTTTATTGTTAGTTTACTTGGAACTTGAGAAATAGCATGTACAACGCTTGCCTGTACGTTTGTTGGATCAATAACTTCTAAAACGACCTCATTTAAAGCTTTTGACAAACGCTCTTCCTCGAGCATTGCTTCAAACAATTCATCTGAACCTTCATATATCTTATCCATGCTGAGTTTCTTTTCTAACTCAAAATATTTATTTAAATTTAAAAAAAAAAACAATCAGAATCAATATCAACGGTCTTTTTGTGCTTGGACTCATAAACTAAAGTATAAACGCCCTTTGGGGTTGTTAATGTGAGCTGTTTAGAACAGAGTTTAATGTTTCGTTTACTTTTTTTAAACATTCTTTTTTTATCTGGTCGGTGTCTGGTTGTTGAGAAAAAGTTGCCCTTGCCTTTTTTTGAAGATCAAACTTTTGTCTTTTGTAGTCCTCAAAATCAGCCTGTAGGCGACTAAATTCTTCATCCGTGATGTTCGAGTCGGCAAGTGCTTTATTTATTGTCAGTTTGAAGGAACTAAGTTTAGCTGTTATTAGTTGAACTATAGCTGTGTGCTTTTGGAGTTTAGTTTTTATTTTTTTGCTGGCAGCACTTACAGCTATTGAGCATAAACCAAGAGTTAAAGACACACCACCTAGAGGTATAGCTACCGGTGCACCTACGCCTGTTGCTAAGAGACCTACACTTGTTCCTGCTGTTAAAGCACTAGTGATCGATGCTCCAGTATTAACATATGTAACAGCATTAAAGACAGCAGAATACCTTCGTTTGGTTTTACTGTATTTTGAAAGGTCATGCTCTAGTTGGGTTTGCATTTGTGTTATGTTTGTTAATCTGAAAGTTTTTATGTCTACAGCAGCAGAATTGCCTACTATCTCTTCTTTGGGCACTTTTGGATAAGTCGTAACAGACATGCTTTTTTAAAATAAAAATAATTTAGTATTGGATATCTTTTAATCTGTTATCTTGAATATTCAGCTGCGCATCATATATTAAAAACAAATGTACATTAAGTGGTTTATCACTCTCTTTTTCTTTATCAATTTGAATGTTTATTACGTCTTTAACTGTTCTCCCACTCCCATGCAACTGATTATCCTCTGTTGACCTTAGGTCAATCCATAAACCGTATTTCGTTGTTAAATATTCATCAAGTCTAACACTGTGAAGGTGTAGATCTTTAGACACAAGGTCTACTGTTGGACTTCTAGACCTCCCGCCTCCGAACAATTTTCTTATTTCATCAAAATGATGATAAGGTTTAAGCCCGCTACCGTAGACTTGGTTAGGACTACCCTCAATTGAACATTGTACTTTCGTTATTTTAGGATTGATAAACTTTTCACTTTGTCTTTGGTATGGTTCTTTATCATCTTCACACAGCAATAAAATACCTTTAAGTGATCGTGCTGCGGCGCTAAAACTAAAATTCCATATAGTGTCTGCTCTGCTTTTAGGATATTTTGAATGATGAATCACTCTTTCGTAATATATTGCTAATTTTGACTGATATTGTTGCTCAATCAGCCTTGCTAAGTTAGGGTTGCTAACAATGTCAAACTCTAACGAGATGTCGAAAATGCTGTACTTGGAATCAGTGTCTGTAGATTTAATGACACGTTTGTATTCATTAAAAGTTAGTTCATATGACAATCTGTCTTTTAATGCTCCTTGAAAGTATGGCGCATGCGCTTTTAACAACTCAAAATCTAAGGGTATGGAAAAGCGATTTCCATAAGCAAAACTTACAGCTTCATACTTGTTGCCGGCTTTAGCGTCTTCGGCGTCTATTCTGTGTTTTAGTGCTTCGTTATTTTCGATTCCTTGAAACGCAAGATCGGCCCTTTCATTATCGGTTAGCCATAGATCACAATAGATTAGAAATATGTCTGCATTGTGTAAAGAAAATATTTCTTGCCCCTCAAGTTTTATAGAAATTTTCTTAACGATTGCCCGTCCCAAATTCTGTACAACTGTCCTGTTTACGTCTGTTGCTGAATCAAGTTCTATTTTGAAAGTAAGCCGTGCAGATCCCGGCACAATCACTTCATCTGCTCCTAGGTCTGGAAATTTAACAGTAAGAATTTGATCTGAATCAATAGTAGATGGATTATTTGGAACAATAATATTCTGTTTATTTCCCTTCACGCCAAAGGGCTCTTTCAGTCTTCTATGCGGGTCAAGAATCGAGCCATATGCTTGTGACATTTTTTTTATAAAACAAAATAAAAAGTTAATTATTTAAAAACATGGCAGAAGAAGATTATGATGTTTTTGATCCTGGAGACGACATGAGTGAAATGACTCCTTTGACACATCCATTACAATCATTGCGGCGTGAATTAACAGAAAGTAAGGTCAAATCATTTTATCAAAGTTTAGACCAAGAACCTCCCGATTTTATAGACCCTAATGATTTTGAAACAAAAGATGACCATTTGTTTGTGAGAAACGACGAAGGACAACTTGTTCAGCTTACAACTAAACCAGACTCATCAAAGTTTTTAAAAAAGAGTACAATTAGACAAAGGCTCAGTGTGAGCGATCAAAATCGCCTTGGCATTGCTAAACCAAAATTAGATAGGGAAGCAGTTGCTAAACTTCAAAACACACTACAAAAACTCCCAACAGAAAACCAAATTCAAAACATACCCCTTAAAGATTTAAGCCCAACAGCAGACAAAATAATAGAAGCAGAAACCAGTTTTTCAGAAGAAACAGTATTAAAAACTATGCAGGATCCGCCGCTACCTATGAGAGAAATAACGGCCCTTGATCATGCTTTGAGAAGCATCAGGGGTGAGTTAACAAACAATTTAGCAAAACTGGGTGAACTAGATGAGCATATAAAAAGAGAAAAAGAAAAACTAGTTGAGGCTGATGACCACAACTTAGGACCTGGTGTTAAAGAAAGAATAACACAAAGACTAAAAGATCTTGAACAAGAGAGATCAGCAAGACTAGAAGTGTTGTCTACTAACCGAGAACAATTACGAACTCAAGTGAGCAGAATAAGAGAAACTATCCAAAGAATTTTGTATGAAGACACGACGTTAGCAGAACGAATAAGAACACTGTTTAGAGAGCAAGGTGTCACATTAGCAAGTGTTATAACAGCCTTAGGATTTGCAATAAGTACACTGGTGTTGGCTATTACAGGCGGCGGTGGTGGGGGGGCAGTGCCTCCGCCACCAACTCCGTCATCAGATAAATCATGGGTAAAAAAACAACTCGATCACCTTGCAAGTTTATTAAAAAAATTAGCCAGTAAGGCAATAGATTCTTTGCCTGGTATAATAGGAGGGATCGTTAGCTGGCTTTTGTCTACTGCAAGCAAAGTAGTTGGCTTTATGGCCGAGCACTTATGGATATTAGTTGTCTTAATAGTTGGGTTAATTTTTAGTAAGATAAAGAAGGAGTAATCCTAGGCCAGTTAATCCAAAAACAAGTGCTGTCTTTTCATATTCATGGTCATTATTTTTTTTGTCATCGTGAACAACCTTGGGGCTTTGGGCCTTGAGAACTGGTTGACTTATTCTTGGGGGGTCGACTACACGGGCAGGGTCAGCTTGTTTGTTTATTGTTTGTAATATTACTGGCTCAGAATTTATGTTGTTTTTTCCGACCTTCTCTTCATTGCCAGCCACAAGGATTTCATTATTATAGTTTATTATTGTTCCTATCTGAAGTCTGAGGTCAGAAGGCAGCATGTATAAACCAGTGCCAACGGCGAAGTCTACTTTCGATCTTGCGTATTGCAAAACATTTTGGTACCTTTTAATACTTGAAGGTAAATCAACTGCAGAATTAATGGAGTCCTCTAAATTTGCTAAATACTGTTTTTGGGCGTCAAAGCCAGTAGAAGGATCAATTATGTTTGATCTCGTTTGCGCTTGCGAACCTAGCAAACACCAAACGTAAGTACGAATAGAGTCGTTTATTCGTTCTATTCCCGCTCTAGTTAGGCCCTTAGAAGTGTCTAAAATAAATGTTGTCCATGCTGTTTTATGCTCTTGCTCTATGGACCCGAGGTGAACAGTTGTGCCTGAAGAGAAAGATGTGTAAGGGGGATCCCAATCATAGTTATACTTTCTGTGCACGCCCCAATAATAAAGAGTGCCTAAACCATGATTAAGATCCAACTTTTGTCTAAAGTCTGTCTTTGGGTCAATATCAAATTCGTTACAGATCCTTTCAAAAGCCTTGTAATCTATTCTGTTGCTGAATGGATTAAACGTTTTGTCATTTGGTAATGGCGCTTGCAGTTCAGATAAAATACGTCTGAAGGTGTAATAAAAATGAAATCTATACACTGACCTCACCAAAGGATCAGGATGATTTAAATGATCAGCATACGACACTCCACACCCAGTTGATGCGCAAAACACAGCAAAGTTTAACTGGTTCTGATAAAACTGCATCGGATGACTAAACCACACTTTCGGGATGTTGTCGTTTTTAATAGGAGGGTTAAGATATCTGTTCAATGGAGTACTAACCTTTACTTGAAAGGCGTCAGTCTGAGTCACAGAAATGTCGAGGGTATCAGTTGTTATATCTTTAGGACTGTAGTGAGGTCCAACAGAATATTTTGCATTAGTATATTTGAAAGCACTCATTTTTAAATTTGTTTTAAAAATGTTTGTAACAATAACAACTCAAGACAGTCCTTCGTTTTTAGAATATGCTATTGATAATGAATGCGGAACCCGAAGGGTCGCACTCCATGAAATTTTTTACAAAGTCGTATGGTTTAATATAACTGAATCCAAGGAGAATAATAAGATTAAAAAATTTGACAATAGAGGAAACTTAGTTAGCCAGTTAACCATACCTGATGGTTATTACGGGTTTTGCTCGCTAAAAGAAGCAATGAGTAACTTCGACATTACTCTCAAACTTAACAATGCAAATTTGAAAATAATGTTGACATTTAAACCTGAAGAAGAAGTAGACCATTACCTTTTTGATGTAGAGCTAGCTAAAATGTTAGGCTTTGCAACGGACAATCATAGTTTTATAGTTACATCAGACGAAACTACTTATGAGGGAGAATATCCGCTCGATCTTGCATTACATTCATTACTCTATGTTCATTTGGACGAGCTGAGCACTGATGAAAACTTATATGATGGAAGGCCCTCAACTGTTTTAAGAGCTCTTCCATCAGGGAAAGCTGCATATTGCGATTATGAAATTATACAATTCCCTAATTTACAGTTTAAAAGATTAGCTTGTGGGAGGGTCAGATCATTTAATATAAAGATCACAGATAAAACAGGGAAAGTCGTGAAATGTGATAACCTGCACATTGTTTTAGAAATAAAATAATAAGGTGTACTAAAAAATAATGTCTCGTGGGCCAGAAGAATCAGGAGTTACATTAGCGCCTGAGAGGTGTGTAACTTTAGAATTAAAAGACCTTGCAGACGTTGAGGACTTTGAACAAAACGGTGAGATAGGCACTTTGTATGGTTTTGAGTACACTAAAGATGGTTATTATAAACGCAAAGAGGTTGACGACAACAAAAGGTTTCCTAAACTAGAACAACTACGCAATCTAGAAGCAAATAATACAGGTCAGTATGAATATAAAATAGTTCGAAAAACTGACAACAAATGGCACTTAGAACCATATTTAGAATGGGACATAAAATTTGAATTCTTAAGCCCATTTACATTTTTTGACCGTCAAAAAAGTTTCAGAAAAGCATTGAACTCTGGCCCTTTACATGTAAGTCTTATGCCAGAGGACAACAGTCGGAACGAGATCGAAATAAAGCCGTTTGGGGACAAACAGTACATCCTCCACAGAAGAGAATCGGTTTTAAAGAAAGCTTCTACAAAATTACAGTTCATTCCACGCACAAAATTAGGAGACACGTTCACAATGATATTTAAAATTTCTGTCTTAAAAGATGAGGCGAGAAATGGAGCTCTGGGCGTCAGTGACAATCTTATGAAAGGAATTCTTATTAGCTGGCAAAACTTAGACGTTGACAAACTTAAAGTTACTGTCGTTGTTCTTTACAATGGTGAGGATATTAAGGTCATAACAACAAGCAACAAAATTGATATTAGTCTAAATAGAAACGATCTTACAGAACTGAACTGGATTAATCTTACACATTTAGACCTTATAGGGTTTTATTATACTGAACAAGTTTTGACAGAGAGTATGATAAAAACAATAACTGGATTAAATTAAATTCTGTTTTAAAACTATGGAGCAGATGACTTTGGAGTCGATGTTAAACTTTATGACAAAAACCCCTCATTGTTCATTGATTTGTGGACAGACTGGTTGTGGAAAAACAATATTCGTCTTAGACCTATTAGAAACAGTTTATCGTTATAATTTTGAACACATAGTAATTTTTTGTACAACATTAAAATGGAACAAAGCATATCACGACAGAAGGTTTATATGGACAGACAACAACATATATTTAGTTGACCCTAGCAATAAATTAAGTGAGTGCTTAGAACATTTCTTTAGATCGTTTGAAGGAACACAAACACTATTTATTATAGATGATTGTTCAGCAGAGAGAGACATAGTCAAAAAAAGAAACGCTTTATCAAAACTGGCTTTTAGCGGGAGACATGCTGGGATAAGTGTATGGATTTTATGTCAGAAATATAACTCAGTTTTAAAAGACTTTAGAGAACAATTAAAGACAGTGGTTTTATTTCATATGAAAGATAGAGATGCTTTTGATGAATGTATGAAAGAAAACGATGTTATTGAAAACGATCAAGAAAAACGAAGGATTAAGCAAAAACTTAAGTCTCAAAAGTTTTCTAAATTAGTGTTAAAAACAGATAATCCTACACATTATGTTTGTTTGTAAAGTGTTTATCATATTTTTTTTTTATAAACGTAGAGAGAACTATAAAATGTGTGTTCTGGGTAATCCGCCGGAGCAGCAGCGAAACCGGCTTGAGCCGGTTGGAGCTGGCGGAGGTGGGTGAGCCAGAACACACATTTTATAGTTCTCTAAGTGACTAAAGTGAGCGCCTGTGTGCCTGTCGGCATTGGCAACAATGTGACTCAGGTGAGCGCCTGTGTGTCTGTCGGCACTGGCAACAAAGTGACTCAGGTAAGCCCCTGTGTGCCTGTCGGCATTGGCAACAAAGTGACTCAGGTGAGCGCCTGTGTGCCTGTCGGCACTGGCAACAAAGTGACTCAGGTAAGCCCCTGTGTGCCTGTCGGCATTGGCAACAAAGTGACTCAGGTGAGCGCCTGTGTGCCTGTCGGCACTGGTAACAAAGTGATTCAGCTGAGCGCCTGTGTGCCTGTCGGCATTGGCAACAAAGTGACTCAGGTGAGCGCCTGTGTGTCTGTCAGCATTGGCAACAAAGTGACTAAAGTGAGCGCCTGTGCGTCTGTCGGCATTGGCAACAAAGTGACTCAGGTGAGCGCCTGTGTGCCTATCGGCACTGGCAACACAATGACTCAGGTGAGCGCCTGTGTGTCTGTCAGCATTGGCAACACAGTGACTCAGGTGAGCGCCTGTGTGCCTGTCGGCATTGGCAACACAGTGACTCAGGTGAGCGCCTGTGTGCCTGTCGGCATTGGCAACACAGTGACTCAGGTGAGCGCCTGTGTGCCTGTCGGCATTGGCAACACAGTGACTCAGGTGAGCGCCTGTGTGCCTGTCGGCATTGGCAACACAGTGACTCAGGTGAGCGCCTGTGTGCCTGTCGGCATTGGCAACACAATGACTCAGGTGAGCGCCTGTGTGTCTGTCGGCATTGGCAACACAATGACTCAGGTGAGCGCCTGTGTGTCTGTCGGCATTGGCAACACAATGACTCAGGTGAGCGCCTGTGTGTCTGTCGGCATTGGCAACACAGTGACTCAGGTGAGCGCCTGTGTGTCTGTCGGCATTGGCAACACAATGACTCAGGTGAGCGCCTGTGTGTCTGTCGGCATTGGCAACACAATGACTCAGGTGAGCGCCTGTGTGTCTGTCGGCATTGGCAACACAATGACTCAGGTGAGCGCCTGTGTGTCTGTCGGCACTGGCAACACAATGACTCAGGTGAGCGCCTGTGTGTCTGTCGGCACTGGCAACACAATGACTCAGGTGAGCGCCTGTGTGTCTGTCGGCACTGGCAACACAATGACTCAGGTGAGCGCCTGTGTGTCTGTCGGCATTGGCAACACAATGACTCAGGTGAGCGCCTGTGTGTCTGTCGGCACTGGCAACACAATGACTCAGGTGAGCGCCTGTGTGTCTGTCGGCACTGGCAACACAATGACTCAGGTGAGCGCCTGTGTGTCTGTCGGCATTGGCAACACAGTGACTCAGGTGAGCGCCTGTGTGTCTGTCGGCATTGGCAACACAATGACTCAGGTGAGCGCCTGTGTGTCTGTCGGCATTGGCAACACAGTGACTCAGGTGAGCGACTGTGTGTCTGTCGGCATTGGCAACACAATGACTCAGGTGAGCGACTGTGTGTCTGTCAAAGAACAACTGTAGCAGCAGCAGCAGGAGAAGGAGCAGGAGATGGAGGGTGGAGAAAAAGAAAAAAATAAGTAAAGTTAGAAAGAAAGGAAGGAAGGAAGGAACATACAAGGGAAAGAAAGAAAGAGAGAAACGACGAGGACGACGACGACGACGACGACGAAGGAGAAGAAGAAGAAGAAGAAGAAGAAGAAAGAAGAAGAAGAAGAGAAGAAAGAAGAAGAAGAAGAAGAAGAAGAAGAAGAAAGAAGAAGAAGAAGAAGAAGAAGAAGAAGAAGAAAGAAGAAGAAGAAGAAGAAGACGAAGAAGAAGAAAGAAGAAGAAGAGGAAGAAGAAGACGTTAGTGGGAAAGTAGAGAGCGAAACGAAGTAAAGAGGAGGAGGAGAAGTAAGAATGAAAAAAAGAAAGAAAAGAAAATGAATGAATGAATGAATGAATGAATGAATGAATGAATGAATGACAAGACAGAAAGAAAAGAAAGAAAGAAGAAGGGGAGGAGGCGAAGCTGAAGAAGCACAATGAAACATCAGAAGCTCTATGATACAAAGACGAAATTCTGGCAGAGAATCAGGGAAAGCACTTGCTCGTCCAATGCATCGCTTTTAAACTTCGACCACAAGGAAATAACCCCGACAGACAAGAATGACGGCATTTGCTTCTCAGCACTGTATAAGGCGAATCCACGCATACAGACGACAGTAATAATAATAATAACATGATTTGATTTTTGAGTAAACATCCCCAACCGTTCCCTTCTCTCATTAACGGCGTTCTTGGTGAAACTTAGGCACTGAGGTATACCCGGCATTTAGGGGAAGGCGGGGAGAGTGGGATTTACTGATACCTACCAGTCTTCAAATATCCCTTTCGGAGAAAGATACGGATTTAGTTAGAAAGAAGTGATAACCGCCAGCGAAAGTTAGCTGTCCTCCTCTCATGGAAACTGGGCAGCTGGACCAGAGCTGTCTTCTAAAGGGACTGGGGCTTGTTTCCCCGCAGTTTGTAGTTGATGAAGGCGTCTACACTCCGATTTCACTTGAGGAAGTGTGCACCACAACGGACGACCGAGTTTTGCCCAATCGCGTTTCACCGAATCCCGATTGGTCTGATGACCTTTCATTCTATCACGTTTGGCCCACTTACGTTTAACTTTTGCCTAATACCGTTTTGCTTAATTACGTTTTGCCTAATCATGCTTTGTCTAATTACATTTTGCTCAATTACGCTTCATCCAATGCGTCTCTGTTCCCACACATTCATTATGTTCCGCATCAAATCAGGTCGAATCAAGTTGCGTAAGATTATTAGTTGTAACACAACACTGACACTCACACACACACACACACACACACACACACACACACAACAAGAGAGAGAGAGAGAGAGAGAGAGAGAGAGAGAGGAGAGAGAGAGAGAGAGAAGACAGACAGACAGACAGACAGACAGTCAGAGAGGGAGGGAGGGAGGGAGAGAGAGAGAGAGACAGACAGACAGACAAAAGAGAGAGAGAGAGAGAGAGAGAGAGAGAGAGAGAGAGAGAGGGGGGGGGCGGATGTCAAAATTCGACAAATCACGTAACCCGACATATAAAATTACACTGAGAGAGAGAGAGAGAGAGAGAGAGAGAGAGAGAGAGAGAGAGAGAGAGAGAGAGAGAGAGAGAGAGAGAGAGAGAGACAGACAGACAGACAGACAGAAAGAGAGAGAAAAGAGAGAGAGAGAGAGAGAGAGAGAGAGAGAGAGAGAGAGAGAGAGAGAGAGAGAGAGAGTTTAAACAAACCAGTCTATCTCAGATTTTTTTTCCCCTTTAAAATCCACTTCACCTTAGAAGTAAACAACAAAATGTCACTAAATGTCAGAAGGGAATCGATTTTTTTTCCCCTTCATGTTCCGTCATACTCTTCTACGCCATGATTAATGACGTTTTCTGATCAGAGCGCCAAAGCGTTATTTGGGTGAATCGTGAGCCATGATTTGAATGAAACGTTATACCTGAAGACTTGGTGTTTCTTTCTTCCTTCCTTTCTTTCCTCTTCTTTTTCTTTTTTTTCTTTTTATATATTTTTATTTATTTATTTATTAATTTTTGCGAGAGCTTTCGAAGGGGAACGTTCTCGACAACGCTCAAGATCAAAAGGATCAGGCAAAACGTGGACGAAACGTGTGTGTATTCTATCTCACTTACCCTTGGCGAGTCATTACTGCTGGTGCTGGCCGACTCGTTGACGACCAGGCTGGGGGGAGGCACGGCCAACACCTCGGGCATAGTCTTCCCTCGCTGCGCCAGCCTGGACACTGTCCACTCGGCCACCGGCTGGCCCTGAACGACCTCGGTTCAACACACAGGGAGAGGGTGGGAGGTATCCTTCTGTTTCCCCCCCCTTAAAGGTTCAGTGGTCTTCCTTGGTCTTCAGCCGGGTTTTGTTGTATGTTTCCTTCGCCCCAAACTGGTGGGGGGTGAGCGTGTCTCTACTGAGGGTTTGTTCCTCTTGTCCTTATGGTGAAGTTGTTGGGTTCAGTATCCTTGTATTGTTCTCTAACGCTTTGACTTTCGGTTCCACTGAATAAAAACTCTTTTTCTTTTCTCTATTTCCTCTCTCCCGGGTTATTAGTTGGGTATCTTTCTAAGGTCCTTGAGCTTACTGTTTCCCCCCAGGACTCTTGTCACCTGAGCACTTCATCCGTTCTGGTCTCACCTGCGCACGGCTGCACCTAAATGACCACGGTCAGATGCGCAAGAACAATCAACTTCTTTCCCGGCCGTAGGCCCGCTCTTTCTTCCTCACCCTGTTCTGTCGATCTACCGAGCAGCGTTTTCTTGGTTTTCCTATCTCCGGAGAAAGGTTATTCCCTTCACTTGCGGAGCAGGCCTACACAACCGTGTTTTCTTTTCGGGTAGTGTCAGAGGACTGGCTGTTTCGATTTGTATAACGCAAGTTGCCGAATATTGCTTCAGTGGTCACACCAGCTGTCGTCGATGCCGTTGAAGTCCGTTCGAACAACTGCTCATTACCGGAAAGTGTCGAAAACCTCGTGTTCTGCCAACCAAGATCTTTGTAAAGGGATCCTTCAGATCAGTTCAGTTTAGGTATACAGATGCTGAAGCTCTTTGATAATTTTAGAAAAGGTATTGTTTTCAATGTTCAATACTGTCTTGGAGGCTCGTGTCTCTGACAACCTGAATCAAATACAGCTACAAAATCAGATCGGATTCAACACCAGAACGCACAACGTAAGCTACCACATCTTCCAATACAATTTTGTTTCAAAGTAAGGGTTATTTCTTTTCATTAAAAAAATCGTGTATAGATAACACGCAAAACCTGTACCGTATGGAAACCAAATTCAGAAAGCTATACACAAGTACATTTCATGACCACTCCGCGCCGTTTACGCCCATGTTCTGTGCTCTTTACAACACGATCAAAGTCAGCAGACACTCTGCCATTCCAACCGGCGCGAAGAGCAAGACAACAACAGGAAATGACGTGTGGAAGTGTGCAGCCACCGCGTGAGAACCGAGAGAGACAGAGAGGAGGGGAGAGCAGCAGAAATCATCCACGTCTTCGGAGTTTGTAAAACCTACAGCGCTGAGCAAGCACAGCCGGCTGAGCTAGTCTGCAAGCGATCGATCGATTGGACAGGGGGCACACGCGAAGTCCACTTAGTGACGTGGGCTCGGGTCGCTTCCAGGCCAGCTCCTGGGAAGGGAGTCAGACGCAGGCTGATTTGATCTGTCACACTAGTCTGAGCTAAATGTTCTGAAGCCTTCACTCTGACGATCTGCGCCTACTGTCGCTTATTGCTGAAGCCTTCACTCTGACAACTATCACCTATTGCTGAAGCCTTCACTCCGATTGCTGAAGCCTTCACTCTGACAACTATCACCTATTGCTGAAGCTTTCACTCCGACAACTATCACCTATTGCTGAAGCCTTCCCTGACAACTAGCACCTATAAATGAAGCCTTCACTCCGACAACTATCACCTATTGCTGAAGCCTTCCCTGACAACTAGCACCTATAAATGAAGCCTTCACTCTGACAACTATCACCCATTGCTGAAGCCTTCACTCTGACAACAATCACCTACTGCTGAAGCCTTCACTGACAACTATCACCTATTGCTGAAGCCTTCACTGACAACTATCACCTACTGCTGAAGCCTTCACTGACAACTATCACCTATTGCTGAAGCCTTCACTCTGACAACTATCACCTATTGCTGGAGCCTTCACTGACAACTATCACCTATTGCTGAAGCCTTCACTCTAACAACTATCACCTATTGCTGAAGCCTTCACTGACAACTATCACCTATTGCTGAAGCCTTCACTTTGACACCTATCACCTATTGCTGAAGCCTTCACTCTGACAACTATCACCTATTGCTGAAGCCTTCACTGACAACTATCACCTACTGCTGAAGCCTTCACTGACACCTATCACCTATTGCTAAAACCTTCACTCTGACAACTAACACCTATTGCTGAAGCCTTCAATGACAACTATCACCTATAAATGATGCCTTCACTCTGACAACTATCACCTATTGCTGAAGCCTTCACTCCGACAACTATCACCTATTGCTGAAGCCTTCACTGACAACTATCACCTATAAATGAAGCCTTCACTCTGACAACTATCACCTATTGCTGAAGCCTTCACTCTGACAACTATCACCTATTGCTGAAGCCTTCACTCTGACAACAATCACCTACTACTGAAGCCTTCACTTTGACAGCTATCATCTGATACTGGAACTTTCGCTCTGATAACGATCACATCTTAAAATCGTCTTCACTGACAACTCTGACCTATGACCGGAGCCTTCACCGACATTTGTCACTAATTATTGGAGCCTTCATTGACAACTACGACCTGTTTCTAAATCCTACTTTGCAGCAACCATCACCTATCATAACGTATTACTGGAACTTTCTTCAGACAACTATCCTCCACAATCACCTATTTCTGGACCGTTCACTCTGATAACTATTGCCCACGATCAACGTTTACTGGAGTCTTCACTCCGATAGTTATCACCTTCTCTCTCCGATAGTTATCACCTTCTCTCTCCGATAGTTATCACCTTCTCTCTCCTGTATCGGCAGCCCTTACTCCGACAACGTTCGTACACCATCACCTTTGTACTGGAATCTCCACTCTGACAATCATCTCTTACCGTTCGCACAGCATCACCTTTGCACTGAAATCTCCACTCTGACAATCATCTCTTACCGTTCGCACAGCATCACCTTTGTACTGGAATCTCCACTCTGACAATCATCTCTTACCGTTCGCATAGCATCACTTTTGTACTGGAATCTCCACTCTGACAATCATCTCTTACCGTTCGTACAGCATCACCTTTGTACTGGAATCTCCACTCTGACAATCATCTCTTACCGTTCGCATAGCATCACCTTTGTACTGGAATCTCCACTCTGACAATCATCTCTTACCGTTCGCATAGCATCACCTTTGTACTGGAATCTCCACTCTGACAATCATCTCTTACCGTTCGTACAGCATCACCTTTGTACTGGAATCTCCACTCTGACAATCATCTCTTACCGTTCGCATAGCATCACCTTTGTACTGGAATCTCCACTCTGACAATCATCTCTTACCGTTCGCATAGCATCACCTTTGTACTGGAATCTCCACTCTGACAATCATCTCTTACCGTTCGTACAGCATCACCTTTGTACTGGAATCTCCACTCTGACAATCATCTCTTACCGTTCGCACAGCATCACCTTTGTACTGAAATCTCCACTCTGACAATCATCTCTTACCGTTCGTACAGCATCACCTTTGTACTGGAATCTCCACTCTGACAATCATCTCTTACCGTTCCTACAGCATCACCTTTGTACTGGAATCTCCACTCTGACAATCATCTCTTACCGTTCGCACAGCATCACCTTTGTACTGGAATCTCCACTCTGACAATCATCTCTTACCGTTCGCACAGCATCACCTTTGTACTGGAATCTCCACTCTGACAATCATCTCTTACCGTTCGCATAGCATCACCTTTGTACTGGAATCTCCACTCTGACAATCATCTCTTACCGTTCGCATAGCATCACCTTTGTACTGGAATCTCCACTCTGACAATCATCTCTTACCGTTCGCATAGCATCACCTTTGTACTGGAATCTCCACTCTGAAGATCATCTCTTACTCTCCTATTTCTGCAATCCTCTGTCTCCACTATCATCTATTACTATATCGCATACTATCACCTATTACCGGAACCTTCACTCTGACGGACATCACCTACTGTCACCTATTACTGTAACTTTCATTCTAACCGTCCAACAACTATCGCCAAATTTCACCTATTTCACAATTATACCCTTCTACCTATTATTACTGGAACCTTCACCCTGATAGCTATGACCCACCACTGTAACCTTCGCACTGACAACTGTCCTGTCTACCATCACTGGGACTCCTCTCTGACACACATCGCCTGATCTACATCAACTTATCATATACTGGGTCTCTTTGCCCTAAAATGAAACCTGAAAACTGGTCCTTCCCCTCCTCCTCACCAGATTTGCAGATACATGTGCTGATGTTGTTTGGGAGTGGAACGTGCTTGGTTGCCAATATTCATGCGGACGTCAATCTATCGATAATTTTGTTTGAGGGAAAGACGAGGGCGGAAGAGCGAGAGAGAGAGAGAGAGAGAGAGAGAGAGAGAGAGAGAGAGAGAGAGAGAGAGGGGGGGGACAGAGAGAGAGAGAGAGAGAGAGAGAGAGAGAGAGAGAGAGAGAGATTTCATCCACGTCTGCTCGTGTGGTTGTCTGAAGGCCAGCAAGATCACGCACCAACGGTTCAACCGACTTTAACGAAACTTAGTACAAAGAGAAGACTACAGCCCAAAGACGACCCCGTTAAACTGCGGCGCGGATCTGTGTCAAAGAGCGGGTCCAGGATCTCTCTGACCTGCGTGGAGGCCTGCGCTCTCCCACTGAGCGCCCTTTAGTTGATGAAGAAGATCACTATTTTGTGACAGTTACAGTTTGTTTCAGCGCACTATCGTGCCATTATTTTTCGAACAGGTTGAGTTTAGCTGGGGACTAACGGCCTGATTCTAAATACCTCCACGTACAGATCACCCTGCTGGTAAATCCTATGTTCGCTCTCCTCGCCTTATCAACAGACAAAAACTCTTACTGTTTTGGAGCTGAACGGATACAAAGACTCCGAGTAAGGATCCTGCCTCGAACGGAAACCCGGTGTCTTTCCGGATATGTTGTGCTGCAAAACAACTTCAGCTCGAAGCCAGTGCTATTTACCAACCTGCCAAACACGTTGGAACGAGTTTCAAATCCGTTAAACTGCCTCAAGACGTTGACGTCACCCTAGATACGCAGTGTTAGTTCCTCCAACAACACAGAATCTTACACAAGCCCCCCCTGAGAGTTATTCAAACGAATTCCTCCAACGACACAGAATCTTACACAAGCCCCCCCCCCCCTCCCCCCTGAGAGTTATTCAAACGAATGAGAGCCAGCGCATCACGCACACATAAACACACACGCACGTGTACACGTGTGTTATACGCACTGACAACATACGGCAAGTTCCACCAGTTCACAGTCCAAGAAGAGAAAATCATGAAACTTAGGACTTGGCCAGCACAGACGGCAGAGACGGTTTACACGAGGTTGAATAGACACACACATACACACAACGAAACGTTCCGGCTCTCTCTCTCTCTCTCTCCTCTCTCTCTCTCCCCCCTCCAGGTCGACCGAAAGGCTGAGATGACAGACAGAAGCGCCTTTCAGCTCCGATTTTCACGTGCCGTGTGTGTGTGTGTGTGTGTGTGTGTGTGTGTGTGTGTGTGTGTGTGTGTGTGTGTGCGTGCGTGCGTGCGTGCGTGCATGTCTGTGTGTGTGCGTGCGTGCGTGCGTGCGTGTGTGTGTGTGTGTGTGTGCGTGCGTGCGTGCGTGCGTGCGTGCGTGCGTGCGTGCGTGCGTGCGTGCGTGTGTG
>CM065742.1:46428958-46433958 GCA_033310375.1 Conus canariensis
CTTTCTATCTGACCTGATGGAGTTTCTCCCTATCCAGTGGTACGTACCTACCCTCTGACCACCCTTCCTAATCACCTTTCTATCTGACCTGATGGAGTTTCTCCCTATCCAGTGGTACGTACCTACCCTCTGAACACCCTTCAGTCCGGCACCAGTGTGGCGTGCGCTAACTACAGCAAATCTGAAAGAATTATTGATAAAGCTCCGCCAAAAAAACAAAAAGACGTAGACAAACGAACCACAAGAGAAAACACGGCGCGTTTCGACCTCTTAGGTCTTCTGCAGGCAAGATACCCAAACACTCCGGAGAACGAAAACGAACGAGCAGTCACTTCTCTTCATCCAATTCGGCGCAAGTTAGGCGTTGGATCACACACAACACACACACACACACACACACACACACACACACACACGGTAGTTGACATGCGAGGAAAACCTCACGTGCAGACAGTACGTCAAGCCCTGCTGAACATCGAAAAACAAGAAGCGGACATTTGGGGCTTCCTCTGAGGGCAGCCAACCAACTGAACAGGTCTCTCACCCTAAAGAGGCTACTTACCTGCAACCTAGAGAGGCTAGTTACCTGCAACCTAGAGAGGCTAGGCTAGTTACCTGCAACCTAGAGGGCTAGTTACCTGCAACCTAGAGAGGCTAGCTACCTGCAACCTAGAGAGGTTATAGTTACCTGCAACCTAGAGAGGCTATAGTTACCTGCAACCTGGAGAGGCTAGTTACCTGCAACCTAGAGAGGCTAGGTACCTGCAACCTAGAGAGGCTAGTTACCTGCAACCTAGAGAGCTTAGTTACCTGCAACCTAGAGAGGCTAGTTACCTGCAACCTAGAGAGGCTAACTACCTGCAACCTAGAGAGCTTAGTTACCTGCAACCTAGAGAGGCTAGCTACCTGCAACCTAGAGAGGCTAGCTACCTGCAACCTAGAGAGGCTAGTAACCTACAACCTAGAGAGGCTAGGCTAGTTACCTGCAACCTAGAGAGGCTAGTTACCTGCAACCTAGAGAGGCTAGCTACCTGCAACCTAGAGAGGCTAGTTACCTGCAACCTAGAGAGCTTAGTTACCTGCAACCTAGAGAGGCTAGTTACCTGCAACCTAGAGAGCTTAGTTACCTGCAACCTAGAGAGGCTAGTTACCTGCAACCTAGAGAGGCTATAGTTACCTGCACGGGCGAACCCAACTGCCACAAATGGCGAAAGGCGAGATACTGTTGCCCTCCTCTCCACCTCTGTGGCCAAGCTTACTGGCCCAAACTAAAGTATAAACAGTTGGTTATCAACTTAACAGACAGACACTTTCGCACTCGTACTGTTGGTTGGTCTGTCCCTTATAAGCATTGACAAACAAACAAAATAAACAAAACCTATTTTGACCATACCTAGACAATGGAACGTTGCCTGGAGAACAAACCGTTCAATCTGGGGATGGATCCGTCGAGCGAATCCAGATCAAACGGTGGAGCCGGTGTTGTTCAGCAAGAGTAAAAAGGCACGGGGAGTAACTCCTCCAGCCCATAATCAACTATAACTTCCCCTGGATCAAATGACGGTTCCCAGGCCTATACATATCTTTAGCACGATTGTTATAAGCTTTTCATTGAACATGAGCACTGTGATTGTTCTGTGTTGAAATCAGTAATTGTCTACGAAGTAATATACTGTCATGGAATACTGTACATTTCTAGTGGCATAAACGCTGACATTGTGTGAATTGCATGATTTGAGAAACAAATACGGGGAGTAACTCTTCCATTACCAACAATTACTTCCCCTGGCCAAAAAAAAAAAATTGCTTTCACCGATGAACTGACTCAATGAGCGGATCCAAAGTCCGTTCAACCGTGGCGGAGGATTGCACACTCCCAAGTGTCCTTCTAGATAATATATCTGTCATTCCGAATGCTTTTGTTGTTGTTGTTGTTTTTTCAAGTCAAACGACACGTGTAAATCCACTTTCCTTTCAAGTCTTGGTTTGAAATGGTTTACACTGCCGTCAGGATTTCTCATTGCTAGAGAGAGAGAGAGAGAGAGAGAGAGAGAGAGAGAGAGAGAGAAAAAGAAACAAAATCTACTGACCGCAGACGGGAAACAGGATTTGTGTTAGTCAGTTCCTTTTGGTGCGGTAGTCGGGGTGTGTGTGTGCGTGTGTGTGTGTGTGTGTGTGTGTGTGTGTGCTGTGTGTGTGTGTGTGTGTGTGGTGTATGCGCGCGCGCCAGTGTGTGTATTTGTGTGTGTGCGTGTGTGCGTGCGTGCGTGCGTGCGCGCGCGCGCGCGTGTGTATGTGTGCGCTTAACCCTCAAGATGTCTGCATGCTATTTTTATTCGAACGCCTCTTTTTCCTGATCGCTTGAGAACAATAACATTTTGTTGGCATCTCTGAAGAAAAAAAACACAACCACCTCCGAACAAAAATCCCAAATGTGGCTTACAATAATGTCCGCCCCCAACCCCCCCCCCCTCCCCCCCTCCCATTCTGCGACATTTTTAAACCTAATCAATTTCATAGTAGAAAGTTTGGTCCTCAGATGCCAGACATGAACTGCTACAACTACAGCCCGAGGTAAGCCTTCTGCCCAAGAAGCAGGGGAGAAACAACAAAACAAAACAAAACAAAACAAAACCCTGACCAGACCAGACACACACACACACCCTGGGTATTGATCCAGCAGAGGATAGGCTCGGTGGGTGTGGGCGAGTGGGGTGGTTGGTGGAGGTGGGTGGTCGGTGGGTGGGTGGATGAGTGAGGAAGCTCTCTCTCTCTCTCTCCGTGTTTTGGAGTCTTTCCCAGCCTAGATCTCACAGCCACCAGGCAGGGAGGACCTTCTGTGGGACTGTTTTCTGTCTTTAATGACATGTTTTTCCCTCTCCGTCAACTGTCTGGTTTCCCTTCTAACCTCCATCACCGTCTCCACCTTCCACCCTCCCGCCACTCCTCCTGTCAACTCTTCCACACACACACTCCTTCCCCGACCCCCTCACACACACACACACACACACACACACACACACACACACACACACACACACACACACACACGTACGCACGCACACGCGCGCGCACACACAGCACACCATCACCATCACCACCACCCCAACTATAGCGGTCTCTGCTCTTTTCTTCCCTTCGAACACTTCCCTTTCAACCCGCCTCCCCACCTGATCTATACCCCCCTCCCCCCGTCCCCCCCCTCACCTCCCGTCTTCCTCCTTTCGCCCCTCTGAAGTATTTTAACGTTAAAACAGAATGTTATTTCTTCACTTTGTAAAAACCAGTTCCAAGGGTTTTAACGCTAAATTAAAGAAAAGACTTTCATTTCCTAATTTAGTAAAAACCAGTTCCTTGTGTTTTAACATGAAATTAAAACAGAATTTCATTTCTTAGCTTAGTAAAAACAACAACAAAAAAACAACAACAACAACAAAACCCAGTTCCTAGTGTTTCAACATTTAATTCAAATAGACTTTTATTTCTTAATGTAGTAAAAACCAGTTCCTTGTGTTTTACATGAAATTAAAACAGAATTTCATTTCTTAGCTTAGTAAAATAAAAATTAAAAAACAAACAAACAAACAAAAAAACACCCTGTCCTAGTGTTTCAACGTTAAATTAAAAGAGAAATTCTTTCTTTACTTTGTAAAAACCAGCTCCTAGTGTTTTAACATCAAATTAAAATATAATTCTATTTCTTCACCTACCAAAAAAAGCAGTTCCTAATGTTTTAACGTTAAATTAGTATAATGATTTAGTTTCTTTGTTTATCATAAACTAGTTCCTAGTGTTCTAACATTAAATTAAAAGACGACTTTATTTCTGTACTCAGTGAAAATCAGTTTCTAGTGTTTAAACGTAAAATCAAATGAGAACTTTATTTCTTTAGTTAGTAAAAGCCAGTTCCAAGTCTTTTAACGATAAATTAAAACATGATCTTATTTCTTCACTCAGTAAAAACGACGTTAAATTAAAACGAAATTTCTTTGTTCTTTACTCAGTAAAAAAAAAAAATCAGTTCCTATGGTTTAGTTGTTGTTTATTGATCGCCTTTAAATGCCCCGTCCCCACCATATCCTGATTTCACATGTGTGTGTGTGTGTGTGTGTGTGTGTGTGTGTGTGTGTGTGTGTGTGTGTGTGCGTGCGTGCGTGCGTGTGTGTGTGTGCGCGTGGATGTGTGCATGCGTGTGCGTGCGTGCGTGCGTGTGGGTGCGTGCGTGTATGCGTGCGTGTGTGTGTGGGTGGGTGGGTGCGTGCGTGCGTGGGAGTGTGTGTGTTCGTGCGCGCGCGCATGCGTGCGCGTGCATGTGTACGAGTCTGCGAGCGTGCGTGCGTGCGTGGATGCATGCGTGCGCGTGTGTCTGAGTGTGTGCGTGTACCCGATTGTATGCGAGTGGATAAGGTGTTTTTCTCTAGGACAAAAATTACAATTATAATAACAACAAACTTAAAATTACATTGATAATGTAACAACAACAACAACAAAAATGATAATAACAACAATGACGATGATGATAATCATCATCATCGCAATAATAATAATGATAATAACATACTACTACTACTTACTACTAATGGTGAAGATAGCAACAACAGCATTACAAACAGTTCCTACAGAAAAAAGATGGAAGACGAAAAGCAATCAACAATAACCTAACATACACAAGGAACAAGCAGAAAGTAGAAAAAAAAAATTCATTCTCATCAACAACAACAACAACAGCAGCGACGACAACAACAAAACTTATTGCCATAAAAGCTAGCATCAACGCAAAACAACAACAACACACACACACACGCACGCACAGAGAGAAAGCGAGAGAGAGAGAGAGAGAGAGAGAGAGAGAGAGAGAGACAGAGACAGAGACAGAGAGAGAGAGAGACAGACAGAGAGAGAGATAGAGAGAGACAGAGAGAGAGAGAGAATAGGAACAAGAGCACCAATAATGTAACTGACAATAAAACAGTAGGAGGGAAAAACACGAAAAATATTAA
>CM065742.1:46436458-46441458 GCA_033310375.1 Conus canariensis
AGGCGTACTGTAACATGGATAACTGATCGATGCCATAACAGGAATCATTGATAGCGTCAGTGACAGGATAACTGATCAATGCCATTAACAGGAATCACTGATAGCGTCAGTGACAGGATAACTGATCGATGCCATTAACATGAATCGCTGACAGGGTCTGTTACTGGATAACTGATCGATGCCACTAACAGGAATCGCTGACAGGGTCTGTAACAGGATAACTGATCGATGCCGTTAACAAGAATCGCTGGCAGGATCTGTAACTGGATAACTGATCGATGCCACTAACAGGAATCACTGACAGGGTCTGTAACTGGATAACTGATCGATGCCACTAACAGGAATCACTGACAGGGTCTGTAACTGATAACTGATCGATGCCACTAACAGGAATCACTGACAGGGTCTGTAACTGGATAACTGATCGATGCCACTAACAGGAATCACTGACAGGGTCTGTAACTGGATAACTGATCGATGCTATTAACAGGAATCATTAACAGGGTCTGTAACTGGATAACTGATCGATGCTATTAACAGGAATCACTGACAGGGTCTGTAACTGGATAACTGATCGATGCTATTAACAGGAATCATTAACAGGGTCTGTAACAGGATAACTGATCGATGCTATTAACAGGAATCACTGACAGGGTCTGTAACTGGATAACTGATCGATGCTATTAACAGGAATCATTAACAGGGTCTGTAACTGGATAACTGATCGATGCTATTAACAGGAATCACTGACAGGGTCTGTAACTGGATAACTGATCGATGCTATTAACAGGAATCATTAACAGGGTCTGTAACAGGATAACTGATCGATGCTATTAACAGGAATCACTGACAGGGTCTGTAACTGGATAACTGATCGATGCTATTAACAGGAATCATAACAGGGTCTGTAACTGGATAACTGATCGATGCTATTAACAGGAATCACTGACAGGGTCTGTAACGGAACTGAGTGCTAACTGACAGACAGGTCTGTGACAGGGGTAACGGGCAGAGGTCATTAACAGGGGTAACTGGCAGAGGTCATTAACAGGGGTAACTGTGTGTGTGTGTGTGTGGTGTGTGTGTGTGTGTGTGTGTGTGTGTGTGTGTGTGTGTGTGTGTGTGCTGTGCGTGCGTGCGTGTAAGAACATTCAAAAGTGTCACGAATTCACAGCCCAAAAGTTAGGCTGTTTCGCAAGGATATGTTCTGAAGGGAAGCGTAGAAAACAACCCTGCCATGTATTGTTTCAAAACAGAATAGAATTCCGTAGACTCATCTCCACCATTCTGATCCTCAATATATGTCTCTTCTTTTCTTTTCTTCTTTTTTTTCTTTCCAAACTAAAATTCCGTGTGCCTTATTGCCCTGCTCTCGTGGTGACCTCAGCTCTGATGTCCTCCCCTCGTCCTTCACCATGTCGAGGTCTTCTCAAAGTCGTTGGTATCAGTAAATTCTTTGCATGTACGTGGTGACGCCCCCCCCCCCCCCCCCCCGAAGGGGACGAGCACTCATGCTGGCTCCACAACTCAGCCACTGTTGCCTAGTAAGAGGCTTAGCCGGCCGTCTCCGGCGAATGTTGGATATGAACAGGTGCCCCTGAACACGGTGCGAGGAACATATCAACCGTGCAGGGTCTCTTTTCCTGCGTTGCCTCACAATGACCTGAAACTGACTACTCTGTATAGACTGCGCGGTGCTAGGGCTGCAACTGGTGGAAACTGGGTGTGGCTGTGTATGCTGGGCACCAGAATGAACGGCGTGGTTAAAATGAGACCAACAAGCACGTGAGACGACACAGCTTCCGCAACCCCACCTTCTCTCTCTCTCTCTCTCTCTCTCTCTACCTCTTCAATGAAAGAAACAAGCTACGGGCTCTGTGTGTGTGTGTGTGTGTGTGTGTGTGTGTGTGTGTGTGTGTGTGTGTGTGTGTGTGTGTGTGTGTGAAACGCGTCTACAGTTCGCAGCTTTCTCTCTATGGAAACTGTCATACAGCTGGTCACTTCCTTCCCTGAGTCGCTTAGACTACGGTTTGTCTTTGGAGGAAATGTCTCGTCGTCAACACTTTCAAAACAATGCCGCCCTTTACAAAAAAAAAAAAAAAAAAAAAAAAAAAACCGAAGGCAGATCACGTCACTCCACTAATGATCAAACTTCACTGGCTGCCCATTGCATGTCGAATCCAGTTCAAGTTTTCTACGCTGTCTTTCCGTTGTGCTGGTGAGTCTTCACCACCCTGTTTTTTTTTGTTTTGTTTTTTTTTCTCCCCTTCAGATCTATCAGTCATCCCACTTTCTCTCATTCAGTTCAGACAAAAAACAAACAAACAAACAAACAAAAACCAAACGAACACACCTGCTGTGTGTCCCTCCAGTATCTCAGATCGTTTGGCAAAAGATCATTCCCCTGTCATTTTCCTGCTGTCGGCAGCTCTCTGCCATTTTCTCTCACAGCCATTCAAACCCTGAACACTTTCAAACTGAACTCAGAACTTAACTGTTACGTGAAACGTATGCCTCAGCACAATGAACGGCGCTGCTTCTTATTTACTCTGTGAAATAGTTTAGTGATTGTGTGCACTGAACAAAATGCACTGGACTGTTTCGACCAGTTGCAGCCCTAGCACCGCAGTCTATACAGAGTAGTCAGTTTCAGGTCAATGTGAGTCAAAAGAAACTGTAAAGTAGTGTAGTATTTGTGTACTTAAAGCGCTTTGAGCCAATATCATGGAGTAGTACTGTTTATAAAGGTGATGATGATTTAAAAAAAAAATATTTTAACCCACTGACTCTCTGATGATGATATGTCCACCCCATACAAGTAACAACCAAGCAAGCGCTAGACTACTCTCACTGTCGACTGCGATCATGAACCAGAGGCTGTCAAAGTGTGAAAAGAGTCCACATTCCTTCGTTTTCAGGTTGAGAAATCCCCTTCAGTAAGCCACGTTGTGACGGTGACCTGAAAGCTCCACTTTCTGTCGTTTCCACTCAGCATGCCAGCTTTGTTTTCAGTGGTGTCAGGATAAAGCCAGGCAGGGGAAATGGGTTAACGGACGGTTAGAATTGACTATTGCCCTACTTTCAGTTTTTAGGGCGGTAGTATATCACACTCCCAACTGCCCGGGCTGAACAGCTCGTGAAGCGTTCGACTACGTCGCATTGGATTGGACTGCATTCCTCGGGGCTTGGGACATCCAAGAAAAGAAACAATGTAAATAAAAGGACAATGCGCTGCAAATTCAATGTGAAAGAAAAAACAACAACAACGATAAATTAATGAAAAACGTGAAGCATGCTTGATATTCATTCAGATATGTATACATACAACTCTTGTCGGAACAAAATTACAGCGAAACACACAGCTAGTTTCTCTCTCTCTCTCTCTCTCTCTCTCTCTCTCTTAAAAGTCAACACATGCGACAGGAAGGCACAGGTGGGGAAGGAGGGGGTTACATGTACGACAGAAGTGGATGGGTTGGGGAACAACTGTGGTAAATATTTACAAGTATTTGGGAAAATGCATCTCGTCTACCAGTAAAGCGAAGAACGCCTATTGGCAGGAGAGTCAATAGTAAATGGGAGACTCACAATATCACAGAGAGGCCGTTCAAAACCTACAACACATAAGCCACATGCTCTAAACGATGATTCCTTCGATCTGTGTACAAAACTGTTTTTAATGTATGTGTTTGGTTAGTTTTTCCTGCAATTGCAAACTAGAACAGACGTATTATGGTGGTTCAGCAACGCCGCTATTCACGAAGTCAGTTCGCCATTAAAAGGGGTTTAGGTATAGAACGGCGACCAAACAAGTTTCCTATGGTGAAACTGGCAGACTTTTCCATATATGTGAATTCTGCAGTTATTGTATTCCATGTTGGCTTGAGCTTACTATGAATGAATCAAGGTTGAAAATGAATACTCGAAGGTTACCTTGTAAGAGAATAAAATGTTATTTGACTTAGGTGCTATTTGGGTGTCGAGAAAGCGGGTTTCCTTGTCTGAGACTCGGTGTGAGAAAGTATGGTTCAATCAAGGCACTGACAATGCGAATGTGTCAACGGTGGATTGACTGCAGATGGCAGAACCGAGACTACCACATTGATTCGTATGAAACACTTCATTCATTTACGGCGTTTGTTACACTGATTACATTACTTTTTTTTCCAATAAACATGGATGAAGAAAAGAAATGTGAACTGACTAGATTCAACTAGGTCTACGGCTGATCGGAAAGGTAGGTCGGCTTAGATATAGATCTTGGAAGGACTGCTACGTGATGTGTCCACTACGCAAAGAGTCAAAAGAAGATGAGACAATATCGTTTTCTGTTGATAAAGACTGAAAGAAATGACAGAAAAATCCCTGCATCCAATGTAGTATATTAAGCTTATTGGTGCTGATGTGGTACACAATTTTCGCTTTATATCGGACGTTTAGACTAAGAGAAACAGCTACTTCATAACGTACAGTAAATATTGTAGTCACTAAAATAGTTTCCTTTAGTTTAATACATAAAATATTAAACAATCCAGCCCCACTTTCACCCCCCTCTCTCTCTCTCTCTCTCTCTCTCTCTCTCTCTCTCTCTCTCTCTCTTCTCAGTAATGAGCTGACACAGTCATTTCAAAACTACATCCATATAACATTAAATTGTGGGCAATGTGGGCTATGGCTAAGCAATAAAATAATGTTAACATCACTCTCTCTCCCTCTCTGTACTTGGGTGCGTCCGCGAGAGGGTGCATTAATGCTTGTGCTTGTTGTGTGTGTGTGTGTGTGTGTGTGTGTGTGTGTGTGTGTGTGTGTGTGTGTGTGTCCGTGAGACAAAGAGACGGGGGAGGGGTGGGGGTGGGGGTTGAGGGGAGGGTGTGTGTGCGTGCATACGAGCACGCTAGCGTTCGCTCTGTGTGTGTGTGTGTGTGTGTGTGTGTGTGTGTGTGTGTGTGTGTGTGTGTGTGTGTGTGTGTGTACGCGCGCGCGCGCGTGCGTATGTCTGT
>CM065742.1:46451458-46456458 GCA_033310375.1 Conus canariensis
CTTAAAAGTTCGTCTGCAAAATGTACCTGATTTGCTGGCACTCTGTGAACAACTTCATATACGTCATATATGAAATTGTCGATATTACGTTGTCTGGATACGTGACATCTGGTAAACCAACGTCATTTGAAAATTATAACATCTTAAATTAAACCCAGATACATAGATCTACGTCAGCAAACGTTGGCCCAAGAGTAATATTGTAACTATGACCTTTGGCGTGTGAAAAACGAACAAGTTTGTTGGACCAATCAATAAACGTTGTACAAAATTCTATCTTCTGCGCATCTGCCGAAAGCTAATCCTAGGCTTAACCACAACCTGACCCTAACCCTAATTTAACCCTACCCTTAATCCTAAACCATTCAGAAAACTTAATAAAAAATAAATAAATAAAAAGGAAAACAATAGCAATCAAACAAAAAAACCTTCCTGCTCTTTATGCTACTCGCATGAGTGACCTCCCCTGGTGACGGCGTTTGCACTCCCTAAAAATTTGCACAATAGAGCAAAAAAGGGGGTCAATTCTTGCTGGACTCTTGGAACAAAATCTATTAAAGGTTACTACTCGCGTTTCAACACACAGCCCGCTACAGATTGTTTGCTAGCTGTGTCGGACAACAAAAATATCACAGTAAATGAAGTCGGTTGTGATCTGCTTGTAACGAAAGTATTCAACTGATTGGACATAATTATGTTTACACCCAAAGTAACACAAAGACATGCATTAACATGAACACGAACAACTGACCCACGCGCACAATTAAGATCAAGCGTGTGTGTTTTTTTTTAATGTATGCCAAAATTTACAGAGTACTTTCTTTGCTTGGCCATATTCCCGTGCTGAGAGTAAGGATGGCGTGGAAGCACTGCACATTAAGGAGGGTTCACTGCCTGAACCCAGTATCTCATATACATATATACATATACATAAGTGAGACACTGGGTTCTGGCAGTCAACCCTGGCGTTGGTGTACGCCAAATGCACTACCACAGCGGTTTGTGTAGGCCTAAAATGCCACTTTTCACGTGCGAACACAAACGGCGCGCAACGCCGGCAAGAACAGCGACTCTTATTCACTGGGACAGAACACCCACGTCCCTTGACCTCTTCCTTCTTCCCCCTCCCCTCCCCAGCTCCCTCTCCCTCCCCTGCCCCCCCCCCTCCCAGCCTCTCTTTCCCCTCATTCTAATTGTGTGAAACCACGTCCGTCTTAGGTGTTCGCGGTTTATTATCATCGGGAAAACGTTGGCATGGGGTGATCATGCTCGTTGTAGTCTTTTATCACCTGCAGCGCCTTGGGGAAATCAGGCCGACGGGTCCTTTCTGGTCGAAGACGTTGTCCTCTTCAGCCCAAACTAAATGACCCGGGACGTGTGGGCCACTTGGGTTACTTTCTAGTGGAAGATGTTATCCCCCGAGCCAGCTACAAGGCACGGGAGTGTGTGCGGATCACTTCTCTACAGCAGTTGAGCAAGAACTGGTGGAGGAGGGAGGGAGGGGGTGGGGGTGGGGGTGGGGAGGGGCTGAGTGAGTGCGGATGGGTGGCGGTGGTGGTGGGGGGGGGGGGGGTGGGGGAGGGCTCAGCAACAAAACTGACCACCCGCACAAGTATGTGACTGCAGTATTTGTCAAAGGATGGCGTGCTTCTATAAAGGTACTTTTCCCTTTCACTTTTCCAAAATGCTGCCTTTGTGACGCGTTTTCAGATCTGACTGTCGTTGTTCAATTCCAAATTAGGCCGGGGGGAAATGGAATCGGAATTTAAAAAAACAAAAAAACTCAGACACTATCCCCCCCCCCCCCCCCACGTCCCCTTCCCCCACTCACTCAACCATCTCTTCTCCGCCGCCCCCTCCTATGTATTCACCCCCCCTCCCCCCCTACTCAAGACTAAAAATTCCAACAGTTCAACCTAATAACTAGAAAATGTTAATTTGGGGGGGGGGGGGGGGGGGGGGACATAATCACTGCACATCGTTTAAAATGATTTTTTTGTTTGTTTGTTTGTTTTGCTTCTGGTTCTCAAAAACATTCAGTTTGTTTGTACTGAAGATTACGCAGATCTTCAATGGAAATTTAAAAGGAAAGTAGCTGCTTTAGAAACTACATTGCCTTCGTTTCGCCTTTATATCACCATCTCTTTTACTTACAACCGTTACTATATGTGTAGCGGTATGTGATTCGCCGAATGCTGTCATCTTCCTCTCGATTGGTAGCGAAAGTTGTCTGAATTCATCTCTTCCCATTCCCGCTTTGAGTCTGCGACTGAACTCACTCTGTCTGTCTGTCTGTCTGTCTGTCTGTCTCTCTCTCTCTCTCTCTCTCTCTCTCTCTCTGGCTCGCTCTCTTCAACCGGCTCCAGTTCCAGAGTTGTTAGTTGCCATTAATCTGGCACAGCAGCCATAAAGCTTTCAGGTAAATGAGCGTTAGCGCGTTGTCGCGTCTCTGGATATTACTTGGAGGCGCACTGTGAGGTCATGCACCTGTCCATCTGTTCTTCATTGTTTCATCTTCTTCGTCGTCATCATCATCATCATTCAAGTATTTCTTCTTGTTCTCTCTCTCTCTCTATCTATCTCTCTCTCTCTCTCTGCCCGCGCGCGCGCGCGCGCGCGCGCGCGCGCGTGTGTGTGTGTGTGTGTGTGTGTGTGTGTGTCTGTGTGTGTGTGTGTGTGTGTGTGTACTGGGCTCACTTACAGAGTGGGTTTACCAACTGTTTAATAATCCTAGAAAGTGGGCGAATTTTTTTTATTTTATTTTATTTTTTTTCGTAATCACTTTTTTCCAGGAAGCCCTGGATGTTTTTGCCAGACTCCGGCATCATTTTTGTTGTCAGAAAGATTTTTTTTTTTTGGAACGCGCGCAGAGTGCGGAGGGGGAGCAGGCGACGGGGGGGGGGGGGGGGGGGGGGGGGGGAGGGGGCTGTAAACTCCAGCGTTTCCAAAAGCGCCTTTAACCGATGATTTTACATAACGAGAGCTGTCAAATGTTCATTATCACTGTTGTGCTGTGGCTGGTCACGATGACGTCATTATTGGTAATGAAGATGTCAGCAACACAACCCAGTCACGATATTATTACGTAGTGCTTTTTTTTCTTTTCTTTTTTCCCTCTTTCTTTTTCTTTTTTCTTTTCTTTTTTTCTTTTGAAAGAGCGTGAGCTATCCGTTTATCTTTCCGTCCAGTCAAGCGAGCAGTCTCAAATCCCATCCCATCTTCATCCCAATCCGTCGCCCGGTGGGGGCTCAGTCTTCACCGCAGTCCGGTGATCCACAATGGCCGCCATTGTCTCCGGCATACTGTGTTCCCTTCTTATCGTTTCCGTCCTCTCTCCCCTTCTCTCTCTCTTCTCTCTCTCTCTCTCTCTCTCTCTCTCTCTCTCTCTCTCTCTCCACCGAAACCCCGTCTTTCTCGAATGGGGAAACACACACACACACACACACACACACACACACACACACACACACACGAAGAAGTGAAAGGAAATGGGAAGCGAACAAGGGGCAGCACATGTGGCCACACGCCGCCATTCAGATTTTGCCCTGTATCACTGTACAGTCCATGTCAACGCCTTGAGGCTTAGCATACTTCTGCCCTATATCGCTGTACAGTCCATGTCAACGCCTTGAGGCTTAGCATACTTCTGCCCTATATCGCTGTACAGTCCATGGCAACGCCTTGAGGCTTAGCATACTTCTGCCCTATATCGCTGTACAGTCCCATGGCAAACGCCGTGAGGCTTTAGCATACTTCTGCCCTATATCGCTGCACAGTCCATGGCAACGCCTTGAGGCTTAGCATACTTTTGCCCTATATCGCTGCACAGTCCATGGCAAACGCCCTTGAGGCTTAGCATACTTTTGCCCTATATCGCTGCACAGTCCATGGCAACGCCTTGAGGCTTAGCATACTTCTGCCCTATATCGCTGTACAGTCCATGGCAACGCCTTGAGGCTTAGCATACTTCTGCCCTATATCGCTGTACAGTCCATGGCAACGCCGTGAGGCTTAGCATACTTCTGCCCTATATCGCTGCACAGTCCATGGCAACGCCTTGAGGCTTAGCATACTTTTGCCCTATATCGCTGTACAGTCCATGGCAACGCCTTGAGCTTAGCATACATTTGAGCCAGCATTTGAGATTACACTGATAATGGATCAAAAGAACAACCCCACCATCACTCATTTTATTTATTACTATTATTATTTTTGTGGGGGAGGAGGTGGTGGGGGGGGGGGGGGAGGGAATTTCTACTCATGACATCATTCATAATCTTCAAATACATGGCCTTCCCCTTGGCTGACGTCACATGGCATGCCTTCTCACTCAGCCGCGACCCTATTCTTGCGCCAGCTGGTTCCTAAATAGTCCCATTCCTTTTCATTTTAATCTGTCTGCTTGGGACCATCTGGCATGCACCTTGACGGCCATATGAAAGAAAAAAAAAAAAGGTAAATCAACTTTCAGACACAACAGAAATTCTCAAAAGGATCTGATTGCGCCCGATTATAAATAAATACTCGACTCCTCAAGTAACGTTTTGGCGCATTAATTTTTGGTGTGCAGCCTGTGCATGAGGGGGGGGGGGGGTGTGTGGTGGCGGGGGGGGGGGGGGGGGGAGTAGGGGTGTTTCGGGAGCGAGGGTGCTTTTTCTCCCCAGAGCCTAATCCTCATTTCCTGGCTGAATAGCCTATACTCCGATCCCTCCTCCTCTCCATCACGTCCGTCCGGTGAATGGCTCTGGCCCTATCTCCCTCCCCTTCCACCCCCTCCCTGCCCCCTCCCTCCCTCTCTGTCTGTCTGTCTGTCTGTCTCTCTCTCTCTCTCTCTCTCAATCAATCTACTAGCCAATGTAACATACAGACCAGCTGTCATGAAAAACAAACAAACAATACCGACTATTGCTAATTCTTTTATTTTCTTACAATATGTATACGCATAGCATTTTCCAGACGTAGTGTCTCTACTCCTAGGTCGGGGGCATAGCCCTCTGTCT
>CM065742.1:46466458-46468958 GCA_033310375.1 Conus canariensis
CCCCCCAGTCAGAGGTGACACTTTCTCTCCCGATGTCACCGCTCCCCCCCCAGTCAGAGGTGACACTTTCTCCCGATGTCACCGCTCCCACCCCCCCCCCCCCCCCCCCAGTCAGAGTGACACTTTCCTCCCGATGTCACCGCTCCCCCCCCCCCCCCCCCCCCCAGTCAGAGGTGACAGTTTCTCCCGATGTCACCGCTCCCCCCCCCCCCCCCCCCCCCCAGTCAGAGGTGACACTTTCTCCCGATGTCACCGCTCCCCCCCCCCCCCCCCCCAGTCAGAGGTGACACTTTCCTCCCGATGTCACCGCTCCCCCCCCCCCCCCCCCCCAGTCAGAGGTGACACTTTTCTCCCGATGTCACCGCTCCCCCCCCCCCCCCCCCCCCCCAGTCAGAGGTGACACTTTCTCCCCGATGTCACCGCTCCCCCCCCAGTCAGAGTGACACTTTCTCCCGATGTCACCGCTCCCCCCCCCCCCCCCCCCCAGTCAGAGGTGACACTTTCTCCCGATGTCACCGCTCCCCCCCCCCCCCCCCCCAGTCAGAGGTGACACTTTCTCCCGATGTCACCGCTCCCCCCCCCCCCCCCCCCCCCCCCCCAGTCAGAGGTGACACTTTCTCCCGATGTCACCGCTCCCCCCCCCCCCCCCCCCCCCCCCCCCCCCCCCCCCGTCAGAGGTGACACTTCCCCGATGTCACCCCCCCCCCCCCCCCCCCCCCCCCCCCCCCCCCCCCCCCCCCCCCCCCCCCCAGTCGATACTTCTCACCCTCCCCCCCCCCCCCCCCCCCCCCCCCCCCCCCCCCCCCCCCCCCCCCAGTCAGAGGTGATACTTTCTCGGCTACTACTGTAACCTTGTTAGCCATGACCCCAACTGTTCTCCCGATGTCACCGCTCCCCCCCCCCCCCCCCCCCCCCAGTCAGAGGTGACACTTTCTCGGCTACTACTGTAACCTTGTCAGCCGATACCCCACGTCACCTGTGGCGGGTGGGGGGCGGGGAAGGGGGTTGGGGAAGGCAGGAAAAGGTCAGCACCGCCAGCTGCTGTCAGGGGATCGGAGGATAGGGTAGGAGGCTGGAGGGTGAGGGGCGGTATCAGGGAGACCGGGGGGGGGGGGGGGGGGTAGAGGAGGAGGAGGAGGAGGAGGCGGGGGGCGCAGTGTAGGGCGACACCAGAGAGACTGTCCTTATGTTTCACAGCTGTGGCGTTTTCTTGCCTGACACAGAAAAGGACTCTCTCTCTCTCTCTCTCTCTCTCTCTCTCTCTCTCTCTCTCTCTTCTCTCTCTTCGAGCGCGTGCATCACAGAGATTCGAGAGTGTACATGTGTTCATAAGCACGTCACATTACAAATTACTTTCAGAGAGAGAGAGAGAGAGAGAGAGAGAGAGAGAGAGAGAGAGAGGGAGCGAGTAACACAACAAACTTCACTTTGCTTACACCCCGTCTTCAAACCCACCCTTTCAACGCTGCATTTGGCACGGCACACGAGATGTTTATTTACATTCGTGGTTGAAAGACAGGGAAAGGACGAACAGGCTGGGGAGAGAGAAAAAAAAGTGGAGGTGAAGGGGAGAGGGAGGAGAGCAGGTGGTTTGGGGGAGGGGTGGGTGGGTGGATGGCGGAGAGGATGGCGGAAGTTATGGGAAAGTAAGGGGGGAGGGGCGGGAGGGGGGAGGGATTTCTAACTTCACCCAATCGACAAAAAAGGTCGATATACAACAGGTGAAGTGAACGTCGAGGGCTCTATATCCTAGCCGGAAGGACGTGAACCCAATAGAACGACTCCTGTAGGTCGATATCGTGTTTATACATAAAATGAGACAGAGGTGAAACAACCAAAAGTTCGAACAACCCAGAGAGTGTACTTCACCTTCTTTCCCTTTCAAATCCGCTTCCTCTTCAACACGAATAAGATTGATGTTGTCTGAAAGGGGCGAAAGGTCGAAGAGGAAATTCTCCCGAATAATGTTAGGCCATTGTTTTCACTTTCTGACTGATTTTTTTTTTTTTTATTATTATTATTTATTTTTATTCCCATGCTCCAAAAATAGCCACGACCTCTGATAGGCAGGAAAAGCCAAGGCATTTCTCAGTCTCCCAAACTGAAGAAGACTTCCTCACCGGAAGTTGGCGCTGTAACCGTATGCTTGCCATGAAGCGTGGAAAATCGCCTCGTCATCTCGCTCAGTCGGGGGGCCTTAGTCTTTTAGAGAGAGAGAGAGAGAGAGAGGCAGAGGCAGAGACAGAGAGACAGGCAAACAGAGACAGACAGACAGAGGAGGGGCAGAGACGGAGAGACACAGGGAGAGAGAGAGAGAGAGGGAGGGAGGGGGGGAGAGAGAGAGAGAGAGAGAGAGAGAGAGAGAGAGGAAGGCAGAGACAGAGTGTATGTGTGTGTGTGTGGGGGGGGGGGGGGGAGGGAAAAGAGAGAGAGAGAGAGAGAGAGAGAGAGAGCATTTTACTGTGATACTTTTTTTTTTTTTTAATGAAATCAGTAAGTA
>CM065742.1:46473958-46476458 GCA_033310375.1 Conus canariensis
CACACACACGCACACACACACACGCACACACACACACACGCACACACACACACACACCACACACACACACGCACGCACGCACGCACGCACGCACGCACGCACGCACACACACACACACACACACACACGCACACAGCACGCACGTGCACACACACACACACACACACACACACGCGCGCGCGCGCTCGCGCGCGCGCGCGCGCGCGCGCACGTCAGGGAAACACAAATTGCAACATGAACACCTCCACACCGTAATGAATCGTGAAACACACACCCAATCACTTACTCAGTGGCGTGAACACACACACACACACACACACACACACACACACACACACACACACACACTTAGACGCACGTACACACACACACACACACACACACACACACACACACACACAATTAGACGCACGCACGCACACACACACACACACACACACACACACACACACACACACACACACACACTGCCATAAAAGGCACTGAACCAGGCAGGGGAAACTCGGTCAAGCAGGATTATTCTGCCAACAGCCAGCGCAGCTTTAGCCGCTGGTCAGATGTCGATCGTTAATGAAGACACGCAAGTGTGCAATACACAGGATATAGCTAGTATATAACGGTCGCGCAAAATACCAATAACGAGCAAGTAGACAAAGATTATTATGAATCATATTCAACGAAGATACGGTGACGTTGCCTTCTTTACGTCCATCCAACGCAAAATCATTAATAAATTGCATGAGAAAAGATCATTATGAATAATAAACAAAAAACATGGGTATGAATTACAAACAAAGAAAATACATAACATGCATGGAGAGGAAAATAAAAAGACAATTATGTCTATTACACAATGAAAATACAGTGTCGTCATGTTCCTTACGTCTATCCGACTAAAGCAAGAGGTGAGAATGCCCACAGTTTTTTTCACCAGTAAGAGTACGCCTATTCTTGACGCATGGGGACGAAAGTAAAGGCTGAATATCATTTGAAAAAGATTTCCTCTTAGACCTCTGGGCCTCCAGACAATATTTCATTCTTATTGAGGTTGAGGCGGATTTCAAGCAGAAAGAAGCTGATTTAGCCCTGACATCGTTTACATCTTGTCTCTGTCTGGTGACCTCTGTCTTGTTTGTGAATATTTCTATACATGTCGGGCAATGTGAGTCGCCCAAGGCTGTTCACTTCCTCGCGAATGGGGAATAAGGGACGTCGGCGATCCAACTGTTGGTTGCCACAAAGAACGCAGCTTTAGGACTGCTGTTGAAACAACTGCACTGATACTCTTAACATCGCGTTGATGCATTTTGCGGTACCTGTTCACCACGCACATATGCAGACACGAGTCACAAGCCACGACCAAGGAAACCTTCCCTGGGCAATGAGGATCAGTCTGGAGTGACGACGCATGGAATTGTTTGGCTAGTGGAGCATCAACTACCTCCCTGGATTATCATGGACTGTCTAGGCTCCCCATATCTATCAAGCCAAAACCAGCAATGTTCACAGTTCTTGACGCTGTTCAAGTGTCGTACAGCGAGCCCGAAACTACTGACAACCTCACGATCACACACGGCTGATGAAGCGGAAACGGTGTTCATGGCAGGCACTTTCCGCAGTCAATGGGACGCCATACTTGTGTACAGTGCGACATGTCAACGCACGGTATCCCAGTCACAAATGCTGTTTCCATGGTGGGAGTTTTCACGCTGATCAACTCTACGGTCCACGTTTGGCACAAAAACCCAAGAATAGGGTTTCAATGTGCAGCAGCTAAACTATTTCGCGTGAAAACTGACATCAGTAATGTTTTGATTTAAAAAAAAAAAAAGGTTGGTGTTTTCGTGTAAGAACCCCCCAGGCTGCGTGATCACCGTCGCCCACTAACCTCTTCTTACTACGGAGGTCAATGCCCCCACCTGAGTGATCACAGGGTGTTACACCTGACGAGACACCGTCAGTCCGGCGCTACGTTTGCTGTCTGCCGCCTGTGTTACCACAACTCCGCCAGCAGCCTAATGCTACTAATAATAGTAACAGCAGTAGTGGTAGTAGTCGTAGTGATAGTGATAGTAGTAGTACTATCATATCATCATCATCTGCTTTCAGGGGATGCGGGCCGAACTGTGACAATCATGTGCTTTATCTCTGTCACGGCTAGAGCACTGTATCTGTCTGTTTGCTAGCTGTCCCAGTCATCTTATTCATCAGATGTTTGACCGCAGATCTTCAAGTCAAAATGAATAACAAATGTCTTTGGGGATTCTCAGAAGATGATTTGTTCTGTTTTCTTTCTTTTTTTTAAAATCTTCTGAGAATCCTCCAAAGACATTTATTATTCATCTTATTCATCAGTTGCGGACAGTGAAAAGTACTGCAGCTGGACTAATCTTGAGATATTCTGAATCCACCCATGTTGCTCCTGTGCTTCATTGTCCTCACGGCCTTCCTGCTCACAAACGACTTGATGATAACCTAACTGTCTTTGCCCAGTGTCATG
>CM065742.1:46483958-46493958 GCA_033310375.1 Conus canariensis
GTTCAAATTAGAATCCCCCAGCAGTTTCAAACCCCATGCTAGTCAATTCACAAGAAAGGTCATCGACTTCTGAAAACAAACGAAACAGGTGAACAACTTCTTTTTTTTCCCATTCACAGAGGAGATGCGCCATTTGGTTTGTTTGGCCACAGCATCTTTCTTCTGGCTTTGGAGCACTGGCAACGGCGGTTGGCTTTTTCCTTCCCATCAAGCGTCCCTTGGCTCTGCTCTAACCACCAGCTGGACAACAAGTCCTCTCTTCTGCTCAAACCCACTCACCTCCCCCCTCCCTCCCCTCCGTCAACCTGATCACAGGCGAACAAGCGCATTCTCTTTATTGCTGGCCCTTTTGACAGACCTCAGCATCTAACGTCTTCCTTCTCAGTCCTGGGCATCGTATAGTAAAAGCTGCATTAGTTGTTCCTGGTCTACTTACTTGAAGAACACCCATCTCTTTCGTTATATATTCCTCATCTTATTTAAAGAGCTGCGTTCCACTTTTTTTTTTTTATAGTCCTGTTTACATTGTATCTAGAATCTCGCGTTCTGTTTCGTTGCTCATGGTCTTCTTGCTTCGAAAGCTGCGTTTTGTCCTGTTATTCCTGTTTATCTTTTCTTTTTCTTTTTTTTTTATTAAGAGTTGCGTTCTCTTTTGAGTGCCTGCTTATCTTTTTTCTTGAAAAGCTGTGTTCTGTGTTTGAAGTCCTGATCCTCTTACTTTGAGAAGCTTGAGTTTTATTTATTTCAAGACGTGACCTGCGTGTTCTTTTGTTAGGTCTCTTAATCTTTCTTCACGAGCGGCGTTCTCTTTTGCTTGTCTCGGTTTTCTTACCGTAACAATTGCGTTCCCCTTTGTTACCCCTGGTCATCTTGCTTTACGAGCTGCCTTTTCTACTGTAATTCTGCTTAGTTGACTTTGCCTTTTCTGCTGTTTTCTGCTGTAATTCTGCTTAGTTGACTTTGCCCTTTCTGCTGTAATTCTGCTTAGTTGACTTTGCCCTTTCTGCTGTTTTCTGCTGTAATTCTGCTTAGTTGACTTTGCCTTTTCTGCTGTTTTTCTGCTGTAATTCTGCTTAGTTGACTTTGCCCTTTCTGCTGTAATTCTGCTTAGTTGACTTTGCCCTTTCTGCTGTAATTCTGCTTATTTGACTTTGCCTTTTCTGCTGTTTTCTGCTGTAATTGCTGCTGGTAATTCTGCTTAGTTGACTTTGCCCTTTCTGCTGTAATTCTGCTTAGTTTACTTTGCCTTTTCTGCTGTTTTCTGCTGTAATTCTGCTGTAATTCTGCTTAGTTGACTTTGCCTTTTCTGCTGTAATCGCTGTAATTCTGCTGTAATTCTGCTGTAATTCTGCTTAGTTGACTTTGCCTTTTCTGCTGTAATTCTGCTGTAATTCTGCTGTAATTCTGCTTTGTTTACTTTGCCTTTTCTGCTGTTTTCTGCTGTAATTCTGCTGTAATTCTGCTTAGTTGACTTTGCCTTTTCTGCTGTAATTCTGCTGTAATTCTGCTGTAATTCTGCTTAGTTGACTTTGCCCTTTCTGCTGTAATTCTGCTGTAATTCTGCTTAGTTGACTTTGCCCTTTCTGCTGTAATTCTGCTGTAATTCTGCTGTAATTCTGCTTAGTTGACTTTGCCCTTTCTGCTGTAATTCTGCTGTAATTCTGCTTACTTTATTTACTTTGCCTTTTCTGCTGTAATTCTGCTGTATTCTGCTTGCTTTCTTGCTGTATTTCTGCTGTAATTCTGCTGTAATTCTGCTGTAATTCTGCTTAGTTTACTTTGCCTTTTCTGCTGTAATTCTGCTGTAATTCTGCTGTAATTCTGCTTAGTTTACTTTGCCTTTTCTGCTGTAATTCTGCTGTAATTCTGCTGTAATTCTGCTTAGTTTACTTTGCCTTTTCTGCTGTAATTCTGCTGTAATTCTGCTGTAATTCTGCTTAGTTTACTTTGCCTTTTCTGCTGTAATTCTGCTACTGCTGTAATTCTGCTTAGTTGACTTTGCCTTTTCTGCTGTAATTCTGCTGTAATTCTGCTTAGTTGACTTTGCCTTTTCTGCTGTAATTCTGCTTAGTTTACTTTGCCCTTTCTGCTGTAATTCTGCTGTAATTCTGCTTAGTTGACTTTGCCTTTTCTGCTGTAATTCTGCTTATTTGACTTTGCCTTTTCTGCTGTAATTCTGCTTATTTGACTTTGCCTTTTCTGCTGTTTTCTGCTGTAATTCTGCTGTAATTCTGCTTAGTTGACTTTGCCTTATTCTGCTGTAATTCTGCTGTAATTCTGCTGTAATTCTGCTTAGTTGACTTTGCCTTTTCTGCTGTAATTCTCTGTCTGTGTAATTCTGCTGTAATTCTGCTTAGTTTACTTTGCCTTTTCTGCTGTTTTCTGCTGTAATTCTGCTGTAATTCTGCTGTAATTCTGCTTAGTTGACTTTGCCTTTTCTGCTGTAATTCTGACCTGTAATTCTGCTTAGTTTACTTTGCCTTTTCTGCTGTAATTCTGCTTAGTTTACTTTGCCTTTTCTGCTGTAATTCTGCTGTATCTGCGTAATTCTGCTTAGTTGACTTTGCCTTTTCTGCTGTAATTCTGCTGTAATTCTGCTTAGTTGACTTTGCCTTTTCTGCTGTAATTCTGCTTATTTGACTTTCAGAGCGGCGGTGTTTTTTCTTATGATTCTTCATTAATTGCTTCAACATCTGCGTTTTCTTTCATTATTCCTGATAATCTTACCTTTTTTTTTTTTCTTTCTTCTGTTGATTGTTGATCCTTGTTATCTTACTTTGAGAGTTTTCTTTAATTTTTTTTTTCTTTTTAATTATTCCTGGTTATCTTTATCTATGAGCTGCGTTCTCTTTTGTTAGTCCATGTCATTTCAACAAACTTTAAATGCAATTATCAGCGGAACCGCCAAGAAAGCGTAGACAAACGAATCACCAGATAAAACGCGACGCGTTTCGACCTCTTAGGTCTTCTTCTGGCAAGGTGCAAAACACTCAGGACAACGCAAATGAACGAGCAATCACTTATCTTCATTCACTTGAGTTCAGTTTTGTTGTCCTGGGTGTTTTGTATCTTGCTAGAAGAAGACCTAAGAGGTCGAAACCCGTCGTGTTTTGTCTCGTGATTCGTTTGTCTACGTGTTCTTGGCGGTTCGTTATTAACTACATTTCAAATTAGTGTAGATTTCCGCCTGCAGTCACCTCACTTTGCCACGTGTTCTTTTATTTTGCTGCCTTTTCTTCCATTATTCCTGAACACCTTGCTTAAAGAGCTGCATTATCTTAAATCAATCCAAGTTACCTTACTGTCAGAGTTATCTTTGCTTTTCTTATTCCTGGTTAACTTACTTTCAGAACTGCGTTTTTTTCCCCCATTATTTGTGGTCCTTTTTCTGTAGGAGCTGCGTTCTATATCACTATTCCCAGTAATCTGACTTGCCAAGCTGTTCTCTTTTGTTGAGCAACGATCTCTTCGGTTAGTCCTAGTTCTCTGACTTTGAAGAGTTGCATTCTCTTTTGTTTATCCTGATGCGTTTTTGTTTGCTTGTTTGTTTGTTTATTTGTTTTCGTTTGGTGTTTTGCTTTTCTCTTTTTTTTTTCAAATTTATTCTTTGCTAAATTGTTGAAAGAACGGCATTCCCATGTGTTACTCCGGGTGATGTCGCTTTCAGAACTTCGCTCCGATTTCTTCCACCTGGCTATCTTACTGTTTACACCTGCGACCTTTCTGTTGTTCCTGGTTGTCTTTTGACATGAACTTTTTCCTTCTACTTTTTTTTAGCTTTGGTTTCCATGATGTAGGAGTGGTTAAACTACTCTCACTCTCCCCCTACCTCTCCTCTCTCTCTACACACACACACACACACACACACACACACACATATATATATATATATATATATATATAAAATAAAATAAACTAATAAATTCCAAGGATAAGTACCGAGCACCATTCCAGCAACTTACAGAGCAGCTTGGTGTTGCAATGACTGCAAGAAATATTCAATTATAAACGAAGCTTGCTCTTATGTCTTAGATTGAAGAAATAGGGGGAGATAAGCATTCATATCTGCAGTGGTAGATCATTCTGCCTAACTAACAGTATATGCTTAGGTGGGTGAATGGGGAAAAATAAAATAAATGCTTCTCAAAATGAGCCTTCAGCAAGCTTATAGTCTCCAAGAGAGAGACAATCTCCAATAGGGAGGAAACCCACTAACATATAACTCCTGGTCAGATACCGATATTTTTTTTTAGCTTTGGTTTCCATGATGTAGGAGTGGTTAAACTACTCTCACTCTCCCCCTACCTCTCCCCCTATATATATATGGATATATAAAGAGAGACAAATTATCTCTCTCCGTGTGTGTGTGTGGTGTTGTGTGTGTGTGTGTGTGTGTGTGGTGTTGGAGGAGAGAGAGAGAGAGAGAGAGAGAGAGACAGAGAGACAGAGAGAAACAGAGACAGAGGGAGACAGAGACAGAGGTGGAGAAAGTGAGTGAAAGGTGACACTGTCCAATCTCAGATTCAGCTTCTCCTTCATCAGCATTTTGAAATCTTGGATGCCAACATCATCTTTGTTTCTGAGCGCTAAACGTCATGACGGAAATCCTTTTCTCTCTACGGGTCATTCTTGCTCTCATGTCGTCCCGGTGCATTAGATCAACCACCGTGTCTGGGAAAGTACGGAGTGCAGAGACCTGTGCGGGAAGGGGGGGGGGGGGGGGGGGGGGGGGGGGGGGGGGGGGGGGGGGGGCCAAGAGGGGGAGGGGGCAACATGGGGTGGGGGGGTGTTCTCCGTGGAACCTTCACCCCAGTCAGCGAGCGAGACGGGGCCCGCGTTCCTTTTGCTGGTTTTGATTACTGGACAGCACGGAGGAGGGCATTCTTGGTGAGATCCCCGGGGTGGTTGGGAGTGATCTGTTGGCATACACTACAAAGCACGTTCTGGCGTCTGGCCAGACAAGCGCGCAAGGATAGGGACAAGACGGGGTCCTCCTCGACTCTCCGTCCGCCTGGTACTGACAGAAGATAGGATCCTATTTCATGCCACGGGTGCGGGAACGCCCACAGTGGCATCGTAGGCTGCAGGGTGCTTGGAGTGCATCACTAAATGAGCCAGTTCATTAGTCCTCTGGTCCAATCACTGAATCGGTCGTTCGATAATCTGCTCATGGTAGAAGTCTCACCGTTTTCTTTTTGCTCCTTTTTTTTTTCCTCACGGAGAAAAGATCATCTCTGGCTTTTTGAACGGAAGAAAAATTGAACGTGAGAGCTGCGCGTCTAGGCGTGCCTTTTAGGGTCAAGCATCTTGTTCTTGTCTTGAAGCACTGAGGATACAAACAACTAGTTTGCTTCTGTTAAGCCTTAACACATTTTCAGCTATTTTCCTGTTCAAAACCCACTTAATCTTCATTACAGACATGATGAATGCTGCTAGCTTGGTGCGAAATGCCAGGAAGGAAAATTGAGATTTTCTCTATGCTCTATAAATAAGAGCGTGTTCTCATTGGTCCAGAAAACGACAGGGGTTCACATTCTCCTATGACGCTTCCCAGCACACCTCAGCCTCTCCTCTCGGTTGGTTGGTTGGTTTTTCACGTGTATGCGTCTTCTCTCTTGAGGGCCTTGACGTCAAAATGTATTGCTTCATTAGTATCGTTTGTTTATTCCCTTTGTCTGACGGTTATTTCGTAACGTTAAGTTTTGGTCAAAAATGTTTTCTTCTTCTTCTAATATTAACACATACCAAACGACCGGGAAGTTGGGCATTGTTCCCGACAATTGTTCAAGATGACCTCTGTTGTCAATAGTTCAAGGTGACCTACTTTGTCAGAAGTTCAAGATGACCTATGTTGTCAAAAGTTCAGGGTGATCTACGTTGTCACTAATTCAAGATGACCTATGCTGTAAAACGTTCAAGGTGACCTATGTTGTAATACAACCGTGGTGACCTACGTTGTCAAAAGTTCAAGGTGACCTATGTTGTAAAAGTTCAAGGTGACCAATGTTGTGAAAAGTTCAAGGTGACCTATGTTGTAAAAAGTTCGTGGTGACCAGCGATGTCAAAAGTTCAAGGTGACCTATGTTGTAAACGTTCAAGGTGACCTATGTTGTAAAAAGTCCAAGGTGACCTATACTGCCAAAAGTTCAGGGAGACCTATACTGTCAAAATTTCGATGTGACCTATGTTGTCCATGACTCCAGGTGACCTATGTTGCCTGTGGTGAGTTATCAACTGTTCAAGGTGACCAGTGCGATGATCTGTGCAAGTTGACACATGTTGTAAATTGTTCAAGTTTATTTGTCAATTATTCATAGTGACCTATATTGTCAATCGTTCAACGCGCCTATGTTGTCAATTGCTACGGGCGAACTAGGCTGTAAACTACTGAATGATTTTTGTCAATTGTTCGAGATTATCTACGTTGTCAATTGTCAAAAGTGACCTATGTTGTCAATTGTTCATTGTGAACTATTCTTGTCAAGTGTGCATGCGTGCGCAGGCCTGTGGGGTGTGTGTGTGGGGTGTGTGTGTGTGTGTGTGTGTGTGTGTGTGTTCTTAGAACGGTTTTGATAACTTGATTCCCAATGTGACTGTGTACTGTTTTCTCTCTTTTCTTTTTTTTGTTTGGTGTGTGTGTGTGTGTGTGTTGTGTGTGTGTGCGCGCGCGCGCGCGCGCGCGCGCACACGTGTATATGTGAGTATGTGTGTTTGTGTGTGTCCGTGTGTGCGCGCGCGCGCGTGTGTGCGTGCTTCTGTGTTGTGTGTGTGTGTGTGTGTGTGTGTGTGTGTGTGTGTGTTTCGAGTATTTCTCCAACTTTTCTGGCAAAGTCCTAGCGTACTGTACAGACTGTCGTTCGTGTCACGCACCCAGGTTCTGAGCTGTGGGTTGCGTGTTCGTTTCCTTTGTTCCCCCTTGGAACCGTCACTCAATGACTGCGAAACAATGACCTTGGCTTGGCTGTTTTGGACAGTTGGAGCAAGGCAGGAAAGAAAAGAAGTGATATTAGTGTGCGTATGTGTGTATCGGAACGCGCGCGCACGCAAGCTCACATATTCGCGCGTGTGTGTGTGTGAGAAGGTGTGTGTGTGTGTGTGGGTGTGTGTGTGGAGAGTGTGTGTGTGTGTGTGTGTGTGTGTGTGTGTGTGTGTGTGTGTGTGTGTGTGTGTGGGCGCGCGCGCGCGCGCGCGCCCTCTAGCGTGTTATTGAGAAGGGAGTATTGGCGGGAAGGTAGGTGGTTTTGGATTCTTCTTTTTTCAGCTTTTAAGATTACGAAAGATTTGAAAGGAGATATGAACGTTATTGTGTGCAGAAAAAGTGAAAGTTAAATATGAGACAGAGGCTTGTGTTTGTGTTAATTTACAAACATCAGATATCTCTCGGCCACCTCTCCGATGCCCCAAAGAAGAAAAGTATACATAGCAACGCTCGCTGGACATCGGGCACGCCACTACCATCAGTGTCTTTCAATGTCACTTTCGTTGACGGCCGATATTTCACTGGAGTCTGGGTCAAACGGAGAGATATTCTTGGTCAATGCTTATAGTCCCATGTCAGATTCGATGCTTTCTTATGTTACAAAACAGTGAACGGAAACAATTTCATCTCATACAATTGAAAAGGGACTCACTGCAAATCTAGTTTTGTCTAACTACTGCTCTATTGATCATTCGAGTGGTGGTGGTTGTTGCTGTTGTTGTTGTTGTTTTTACAAGTTGCACTGATAAGTGTGATTTAGTGTATGCACAGTATGAAGTTTCCTGAACACTGAGCTTTGGTTCTCTTATTTCGTTATCTCCCAGTCAACTCTCTCTCTCTCTCTCTCTCTCTCTCTCTCTCTCTCTCTCTCTCTCTCTCTCCCATCACACACACACACACACACACACACACACGCACGCACGCACGCATCTACACACACACACACACCCATATACACGCACGCCTGCACGTAGACACACGCAAACACAGACACAGACACACTCACACACAATCGCTATTCAGTTTGCAGAAAGAGATACACTGGCAACAGCCGTGGTTCATCACGCTGAGGTTCAAGTCTGGGATACCAGACACCGAGGTCGGGAGTCGGGGGAAGTCTCGTATTACTACTCCCCCATGGGACGACACTTGACGGTTAATACAACCAGCCACTGAAGCCAGAGAGCTTTGAGGCGTTATTTCCCCCCCCCCCCCCCATCCGCCACCTCCCCTCCCCCCTCCCTACAAGAACCGCACGCTGGGACTGCTATGATGAACTCAAACTGCATCCGCTTCCTGTAAGTTTTGGCCTGGTGCCCAAACCCGCAGTCTTCCTCAACAGCAGCTCGATGGGGTAAAATAGAAAGAAAGAAAGAAAAAAAATCAGCAGAGCAGAGAGACCTCAGGGTGAACGACCTTAATACTCAAAATGCAAGCTGGTTGCTATTTCCTTTTTCTGTTCTGCTCTCTCTCTCTCTCTCTCTCTCTCTCTCTCTCTCTCTTCTCCTCTCTCCCCTCTCTCTCTCTGTGTGTGTGTGCCTAGCACTTCCAGCCGATCAGATGGACAGCACGCACGTGTGAAGTGTGGAGGGGGAAGCCGATTGATGCACAGCTGACGTTTTCCGAGGACAGCTGTAACGTCAGGGGCTGCCTGCCTGACGTCAGCTGAGGCACAAACTGCAGGCTTTTACTGGGAACTTCATCAGAGTAATGAAACAGTGGGGGGGGGGGGGGGGGGGGGGGGGGGGGGGGGGGGGTGGGGGGGGGGGGGGGGGGGGGGGGGGGGGGGGGGGGGGGGAGGGGGAGGGAGGGGTCGCGCGGGGCCGACGTGGGCCCTCTCCTCTCCCCCGTGACCGGGCTACTAGTGAGGACAGACTTTAGTTAGACCCAAGGTTCGAGTCCCAGGGTTCCTGGCCCTGGTGGTCTCACAGCAGGGACCGGGGGTGGCTGGGCTCCGGCACTATCTATCTCCCCACGAGTGATGGAGGAAGAATCTGCGGGGCTAAAGGGGGGGGGAGGGGCCTATTCCTTGACGTTAATGATTGTTGTCTGCCCCCTACCCCTTGCCAGCGCCAGCGCAGTTGCTGCTGTGGGTGGTTAAGGTGTTGAGACAAGTCACGAACCTCACTGACCTGTGGAACTGCTCTTTATCCCATGTTGGGCTGTGCGCTCGGTCGGTCACTGTGTCGTCGTTTATTCTTTTTTATTTTTTTTTTGAGGGTGAGAACCTGGGTTTTAAATGGTTTCTTTTATTCTTTTATACACTATACCTGTTTGAGGTATTTCATGGTACCTTTTTTTGTGGAAAAAGGGGGAGTGGGGGAGGGATGACGAAGGGTGGGGTGCGGGCTAAATTCTGTTTCTTTGGAGTACTCTTGCAAACAGTAAGATGTTTTATGATAATACACACACACAACACACACACACACACACACAACAACAATATATATATATATATATATATATATATATAATGCACATACACCAAAATCTGTCTTTCTCTGTGTCTGTCTCTCTGTGATCATATTTTATTTCAGTAATACTTGATGTGACTAAAATACTTAACTGAAAACCTAAAAAAAAAAAAAAAAAATCATCGCTTTGTTTCTTCGACTCATGCTAAGCTTCCAAACATTTAACAGAATTGTACATAAATTATGATACTTTTCACGAATATATATATATAATATATATAATATATATATATAAAGTAAGTCAATGATGCAGACGTTTAAAAAGTCAACAAATGAACGTTTCCAGACTGTTGACTAATACTCCTGATGCAAAGAACGACCGACGGAGAAATCAACTTAAATTTTTTTAACAACAACAACAGCAACAACAACAGCAACAAACAACAACAACAAACAACAACAGCAAACAACAACAAACAGCAACAAAATGACAAGAAAAGAAAGAAAGAAAAAAACTGGGAGCACAGAAATATGGAAGACACGAGACGTGACTGTGGGGGGGGAGGGGGGGGAGGGGGGGAGGGGGGACAGGGGGGAGGGAAGAGGG
>CM065742.1:46508958-46523958 GCA_033310375.1 Conus canariensis
CACACACACACACACACACACACAATGGCACGCAGGCACACACACACACACACACACACACACACCCCACACACACACACACACGACCCCCTGTCAACGCATGGGCAGGAATGCAATACTCGTAAACAAACCCTCGGAAACTGGCATGGCCTAGAATATATGCACATTCACAGCAAAGCTTCGCACGAGCTCAAATAGAATCATACAAAACTCTCAACAACAAAAAAACATGCTGAATAGGAGAAATCCAATAGCGCACCGGCTCAAAATAGTCTAGAGCTCAAAGTATTGAATAGGATCAGGTAAGATATTCGTTCAACAAGACTGTCGTGCCAGTATCAACCACAGTTCTCCGAACAAACAATGACAAAAGAGAAAGAAAAATAAAAAGAAAAAAAGAAAAAAAATAAGGACGGATCATGAGCTTCTTCCTACCTTACTCTTAGCGTTTAGCTCCTCGGGTTGTGCCTCTCCGTTGGTCCCCATTGTCAGCTCCCCAACAATATTGAAGCAGATACCCCGTTCCACCACACGCACTCGTTCAGCGAGTGAACAAACCCGAGCGGGTGTCGTCTTCAGTTTATTGAGGCGGCCCGCGAGGACGTTCTGCCGCTGAATAGTCTGTGTGTGGAAAAGAACTGGCTGAATGTAGGTTACAGCCTTTGTGGGTAACAGGAAACCGACGACTTTCTTTCTTCTTTTTTTTTTCCCTCTCTCTCTCTCTCTCTCTCTCTCTCTCTCTCTTCAAGGGTTTTTCACTCAAGGACGACACTGTCACTCAACTGAATCTTTATGTCCGATTAACTGCTTACTCTGCCGAACTTTCTGTCGGTCTTCCTCCCCGTTCTCCTTCAGTCTGTCGCTTCCTCAGATCTCGCTTCCTCCTGTTTCTCCCCAAAGCTTTTGATGTCCCGGTAGCATTTTTTTTTCTTTGCTGATGGTCTGTCTGGCGCAATACACACAACGCACCGTGCAATGGTTGACTTGAGATCTCAAAATAACGGCTTCTAGTTTCTGCGTCCGCATGAACGGGAAAGCAGGAGCCCTCGGTCGCAGCAGTGTCGCAGTCGCAAACCTTTCGAGTTCCAGTCGACAATCGTCAAAGTTCAGTGCGTAGTCAAAGTGTCGTCTGCTCGTCTGAAAATGAGGTTTAAATGCCGTCTGCAAAGGCTATTGTTGATTCAACCGTCACTCTCTTATTTACTTTTTTTCTCGGTTATTTCCCTGATGCCAGAGATTTCCAGCCTTGGATCATAGTTCAGTTGCTGCTGGTGGTTCACACGTGGAATCAGGATTGTCGCAGCGCGTTCTCTCTCTCTTTCTCATCACGCGACGAACCAAACGATTCCCAAATCCTTGGTTTCCGTTTTCAACACAGCACTGTGCCGCCTCTGTTTTCGTCCAAAAATAGACTTAACGGCTGGCGCGCACCAGTTTTGAAGTGAAAGTAGTGCGGGGACAACTCGCCTACAGCTCCACCAGTGTGGTGGATGCGACAGACGAACGACGTGGATCATGCCAGTTGTCCTGAGTTTCAAAACGGCCGCCAACTCCGACCTGTCCTAAACTGCGCAGGATATCATGGAATTCTTTGTTTCTCCTTCGCCGCAGTACAGGGGTGCGACAGGGGAATGTGCTATCTGTCGTTTCACAGGCTTGTGACGGTGACAGGCGTGCAACACTCCAACAATAATAACCACGCGTCAAGTTTGGGAAGTCCGGGACGGGGGTGAGAGGAAGGGACTGGGAGGGGAGGGGCTGAACTCGTGTTGAGCGCTGCAACCCTCCTCGGCGATTGCTTCAAGCAGCAGCATAGGCACCTGATAGTGAGTTGATGTCCTCTGATCCTGTTTGAAGTCGGTGAAGGAACGGGAGACATGGATATAAGCTTATCAGTGTGCATGCGTGTGGAAGATCGTACTTCAGTATGTACACGTTTTACGCATGCGTCTGCTTACCAGTGACGCCGAGGTCAGCGTCAATGATGACAGCCGAGAGAGGCAAATGTATAAGGTCATGTTACTGGGCGCGAGTACTGCTATTGCTATCCTATCATGTGGATGAGACTGCGTCGGACCCCTGTTGCGGCACAAACTGTCGCAATTACACAAAGTGTCGCAATGCGACACTTTGTGTTCTATTTTACTCGATCCCTCCCCAGCACAAAGTGTCGCACAGCACAAAATTTGACTTGCGACAGTTTGACCAGCCTTACCAGCACAAAGTGTCGCAAGCGCAAGATGTCGCAATGGCGCTAGTCTGTACATGTATTGAGTGAGCAAGTGAGTGACGGTAGGTGAAGAGAGATACGGTGAAGGTTCAACAGACAGACAGACAGAACAGAGATCGAGAGGCAGAGACAGGATGGAGACAGAGGTTCATTCATTCATTCGAAATCTATGATTGATTGGAAATAAATCTGTCAGTCTGCTAACAATAACTATCATTGGTAAGTGGTGAGACACACAGCTCCGTGTTTGAGCGCTCTGTGTTCATCAGTTAATTTTGTGAAACGTGCATGGGCCGAGAAAAATAGATTACACCGTCATGACCGCAAACAGACAGCTTAGTCTAGAGCGTTAGCCCTTTAATTATATCGATGGCTTTGGGCATCTGTGCGGACAAGGGGGAATTTCTGAAAAAAAAAGGTATACATTTCGTCTGCTTAGAGTTTTTCAAACATATCGACACATGGTTGTCACTCAAGGCAGACGATTTGTAAATCCCTACTCAAGACGCAATCAAAATTAGTTGTGTGTTATCAACGTGTCCCTTTTGGCGAAGTTGCGGTCCCTGAACGCCATATTTTTTCTTTTGTGGAGTAATGGGGATATATGCCAAAAGGGGGCGAGGGTGGGGATGGGAGCATTAAAGCAGACCGAAATCCTGAGGTGTCAAATTATGTAATATCCGGCACTGGCATCAAGTGTATGAGCGCCTCAACATGGCTTGGACTCGGAGGCTGTGATTACTTTTCTCGCCATAAGACAAGTCACTGAGTACTGCGGTTTCACTGAATATCCCCGCATTTAAATATAATCCCCTATTGTTTTAAATCACCAAGTTTCAAAAAGTGTTGTTATGTCACTGAGAGTAATTGAGTGGGTCAATGGTTTACAAATCTTATATCTATTGCTTTTCTTTGGATGACGTTTGAATTATTTCGGATGATTGTTAGACAGTGATGAATATGCATGATTAAGCGTACTGATATGAAATTAGTTGCATGGTCTGGACTCTTTCAGGAATTCTCAAAAAGTCGCTTTTCAGCTCTGGCTTTTCAAGAGATGAGAGGTTTTCTGCGATGTATCTGTGAAAAAAAAAAAGTGGTTTAGTGACAGTTTCCGAGATAAATGTACGAGACGAATTTCTTTAATTCAATCTGAATTGCATTCTTTGATTTTTTCATTTTTGAAAATCAGAATGGACTCTTGCGAGGAGACACACCGTGAGGAGCAAAGGCTGAGGGTCAAAGGTCATCCATGTCTGTCTGAAAGTTGAACGCATTCGTAGCATAAGGACAGAGGAGGAGAGTGTGTGTGTGGGGAAGAGTGTGTGGGGGATGTATGTTACTGGTAATTGGAGAATATTTTAATTGCAACCACATGTATCTCATGGGTGACAAAATTTCTGGGTCGTGCACATTATGTCCCTAGCACAATAAGGGGCTTTCCCGGCACAAACTGTCGCATGTTCCAAAGTGCGACATTTTGTGCAAGTCTTCTCAGCACAAAGTGTCGCACTTTTGCACAAAGTGTCGCATGCGACACTTTGTGCAGTTGCGACACTTTTTGCCACAACAGACACCCCCCCCCCCCGCCCCCCACACACACACACACACACACACACACACACACACACACACACACACACCCCATACGCTTGTCCTAAGATTTCAACAAAAAGCAAACAGACAAACAAAAGCTGACCAGTACAATCTGTGATGAGAAAAGATGCTGTAAAGACTTGCAGTCAGAAAGACATGTGGATGAACCACACACAGACCAACAGTGGACGGGAGTAAAGACAAACAAACAATCAAACAAACAATGAGTCAGTAAATGAATAAGTGAATCAATTAATTAGCAGATCAATCAACCAACCAATTAATCGATCAATGAACAATTCATCAATTTTCAGAGTCAAAGAGAATTCACCATGCAATCAATCGATCAATCAATCAATCAATCAATGTTAGAAGAAAAAAAAGAAGACAAGAATCAAAGAGAATTTACAATGAAGAAAGAATAACCACCTCAGAAGACAAGAGTCCAAAGAGAATGGTAAAAGAAAGGGAAATCACTCCCCCAGAATTTCCGGGATGGCAAATATGCTCGTGATCAATATTCAACGGAACGAGTCGCTGGGGCCGCCTGCCTCACGACACCCGATTGTTTGGTGAAAGAACTGCGTGCACAGTACCACAGTACAGCCCCGACACAGTGTGTCGGCCGTCGTACACAACTCCCAGTAGTCACCACTGTCACAGTCCGCATCAAATACTCATGACTCAACAACAACAACAACAAAAAGAAGAAGAAGAAAAAAAAACCAACATGCCCGAAACTCTGTGGCCTTTTATGGACTGCTCTCAATGCGATTTCAGTTTTGACCCCCCCCCCCCATCCCTCCCCCCCAAATCCCACCCCCACCCCCACCCACCTACTCCCTCACCTGGTCATCTATGTCAGTGGTGAATAATTACTTCCCTTTGCCACGTCCCTGGAATCGGCAGATTCTTGCAAAAAAATGTCTTCGAACGGACAAGGATTTGGTGTTAAGGCTGGGGGGGGGGGGGGGAGGAATAGGGAGTGAAGAGGGGGGGGGCAGGGCCATGGGGAGGGAGGGGGGAGGGGGTTATGTTTTTGGACCCCCTCCCCCCCCCCCCCCCCCCCCCCCATCCCCCCCAATCCCTGGCCGGTAAAAGTAGCACTTGGGGCACGTTGCCCCCCTTCCACCTTACCCGCCACTGAAAAAGTGACCCCGGACTCCCGCCCCCCCCCCCCCCACACACACACACACCCCACCCCACCCTCACCCTCCTCCGCCATTTCGTATCACTGATCCGGCCGTGGGTCCCGACGCTAATGGCGCGAAGGGAGAGGGACGGGGGTGGGGGCGGGGGGAGGTAGGGGGACACTCATTACGTCTAAGTTTTGCAACGTTTGTTGTTGGTAGGAAAGGGCTGAAAACCTACCAACACAGATCGTTTTGATTTTAATGGATAACAATATTTTAACAACTCTAATTTCAAGTTTAATCTTGTGTGGTGGTGGTGGTGGTGGTGGTGGTGGTGGTGGTGTGTGTGTGTGTGTGTGTGTGTGTGTGTGTGTGTGTGTGTGTGTGTGCGCGCGCGCGTGCGCAGTGTTTGCACAACAATAGCACCAAAGCACAGACAGGCACAAAAATGACAATGACGGAGCGCAGGTGAAAGTCATTTGCATGTGAAAAAGGGAAGAGGAGCTGAAACAATAGAAAAAAAAAAGAGTAGAAGACAAAGAACAAGAAGAATGAAATCTAGAAATTTAGACGAAGCAGCAGCCGCATCAATAGCGATAAACAGCAGTTACAGTGCTTGTTCTGCTGTTGTTTTTGTTGTTCTTGTACTAATAGTGCCGGCTATAGTAGTAGTAGTAGTAGTCGTAGTAGTAATAGTAGTCGTTGCTGTAGCAGTAGCAGTAGTAGTCGTCGTCGTCGTAGTAATAGTAGTTGTTGTTGTTGCTGTCATTGTTGTTGTTGTTGTTGTTGCTGTCGTCGTTGTTGTTGTTGCAGCAGCAGCAGCAACACTCATAGTATTGATAAAGCGGAGCCGAACAGATAAACCTGCAGATCAATCACCACAAAACACCTCCCAGCTTTTGAGTTTAATCATCCGTGGCCTGAAAAGCTTTTGTGCCCAGCCAGCTGAGATGTCAGGCATGAAAGGTGACAATGATGACACAGATCGTCTACCAGCTGTGTCGGCTACGGAAAAAACAACAACAACAACAACAACAGCAACAACAAAACCTCCGAGTCCTCACGGAAACAATCTCCTTTCTCCGACGAAGTGCTGCTGCTGCCTGCGTGGCCTGTGAAATGGACCATGGCCTGGCATGACCTTGCAAGGAAACATATTGACCGAGTGGTCATCAAGAGCGTTCGGCTGGGGAAACGCTAGAAGGTAATTAATAACTAACTAACCAACTGACTGATTGACCGACTGGCTGACTGACCGACCAAATTACTAATGAACAAACGAACCAACTAACCAACCAACCAACCAAGCAACAAACCATCAAACAAACACACGAGCAAACAAATAAACAAGCAAACAAACAATCAAACAAACAAACAAGCAAACTAACCAGTTGTCTGTCAATGGCCTGTGGTGAAGGGGGACGGCAGATGTGGAGATGAGGGACGGGGGAGAAAGCAAAGGGAGTGGGGGGGGGGGGGGGGGGGGGGGGGGGGTCGGGAGGTGGGGGGGGGGGGGGACCGACTGAGGGGTCAGAGAAGGTCAAGTGACAAAAGCAGCTTCCGAGCAGCAGCACCACTTGCAACTGGGTCACGTCCCGCTTCGACTGGATAGACTGTAATGATGTGTGTGCGCGATTCGCAAAGAGAGAGAGAGAGAGAGAGAGAGAAGAGAGAACGACAGCGACGTAGAGCTAACGAGGGAGAGAGCCAGACGGAATGACGAATGCGAACAGAGAAAACAGACTGAAACACAAAAATAATGATGAGCTTTCCGACTGAGTTTGTCGATTGCATCTGGCGGGAAGGAAAAAAACAACTGACGGAGACAGACAGATAGTAGTATTTTCCGTTAAATGCAGTCACATTGTATATTTCATTGAAATTGTACCTGAAAGAGAGAGAGAGAGAGAGAGAGACAGACAGACAGACAGACAGACAGACAGACACAGACAGGCAGACAGACAGACAGACACAGACAGAGGGAGTGAGTGAGTGAGATAGAGAATGAGAGGAGAGAGAAACAGAGAGAGAGAGAGAAAGAGAGAGATGGGCAGGGAAAGAGAGAGGAGAAACATACATAAAAAGAGAGACAGACAGACAGACAGAGATAGGACAGACAGAAGGAAGGACAGACAGACAGAGATAGGGGAGGAGAGAGATATAGACAGGACCAGATATGACAGACAGAGTGAGATAGAGACAGACATGTAGACAGATCGTGAGTCAGAGACAGTAAGAAAATTAAGAGAGAGAGAGACAGACAGACCGACAGACAGACACGGAGACGGCGATATGACCGAGACAGGCAGACAGACAGACGGCGAGAAAAAGACAGTATTGAGTAAAATTATCAGACAGACATTCAGACAAGGACAGACGGCGGAGAGACCGAAAACATTCAGAGACGGATCGACGACAAACAGAAACATTTCCGACGGGTCCTGTGACTGTGCCGACCAGATCGATCCAATCTTGTCAACCATGACCCGAACACAGAATACTTCCCACCATAACTGGGTCAGCCAGGATTTTTCCACAACACTGAAAATCCATCTCCACAGATCGGCCTGGAATAGAATAAAACTGAAACTGAAAAGCCATTTCGGAAGACTGGGCCCGGGCAAAACTGAAACTGAAAACCCATCGCGACCGACTGGGCCCGGGCAAAACTGAAACTGAAAACCCACTGCGGCCGACAGCTGAAACTGAAATGTCGTGTCAGCAGACTGGGCAAAAATAAAACTGAAACTGAAAAACAGTCGTCACAGACTGGGTAAGAATAAAACTGAAACTGAAAATTCATCGCGGCTGACTGGATTAGAATAAAACTGAAACTGAAAATTCATCGTGGCAGACTGGGCTACAATAAAACAAACTGAAAATTCATCGTGGCAGACTGGGCTACAATAAAACTGAAACTGAAAATTCATCGCGGCAGACTGGGCTACAATGAAACTGAAACTGAAAATTCATCGCGGCAGACTGGGCTACAATAAAACTGAAACTGAAAATTCATCGCGGCAGACTGGGCTACAATGAAACTGAAACTGAAAATTCATCGCGACGGACTGGGCTACAACAAAACTGAAACTGAAAATTCATCACGGCAGTCTGGGCTACAATAAAACTGAAACTGAAAATTCATCGCGGCTGACTGGGCTACAATAAAACTGAAACTGAAAATTCATCGCGGCAGACTGGGCTACAATAAAACTGAAACAAAATTCATCGCGGCAGACTGGGCTACAATAAAACTAAAACTGAAAATTCATCACGGCAGACTGGGCTACAATAAAACTGAAACAGAAAATTCATCGCGGCAGTCTGGGCTACAATAAAACTGAAACAGAAAATTCATCGCGGCAGACTGGGCTGGAATAAAACTGAAACTGAAAATTCATCGCGGCAGACTGGGCTGGAATAAAACTGAAACTGAAAATTCATCGCGGCAGACTGGGCTACAATAAAACTGAAACAGAAAATTCATCGCGGCAGACTGGGCTACAATAAAACTGAAACTGAAAATTCATCGCGGCAGACTGGGCTACAATAAAACTGAAACTGAAAATTCATCGCGGCAGACTGGGCTACAATAAAAACTGAAACTGAAAATTCATCGTGTCAGACTGGGCTGGAATAAAACTGAAACTGAAAATTCATCGCGGCAGACTGGGCTACAATAAAACTGAAACAGAAAATTCATCGCGGCAGACTGGGCTGGAATAAAACTGAAACTGAAAATTCATCGCGGCAGACTGGGCAGTGGGCTGGGTTAGAATAAAAACTGAAACGGAAAATTCATCGCAGCGGGCTGGGTTAGAACAAAACTGAAACTGAAAAGTAATCGCGGAAAACGGGGCTAGAATAAAACTGAAACTGAACATTCATCGCCGCAGACTCGACTAGAAAAAAACTGAAACCGGTTAGGGCCAAATTACAGCTGGAACTTTGAATTCCATCGCGGTACACTGGGCGTTTATCAATACCTATTTATTAGAACATGAATGTCTTTGTCCTCCCGTTGTCATCTTATTTATTTTATCTATTGACCTTTTTTTTTGTAACAGAATAGGGTTAGAGTGTGGGGGTGGGAGGTGGGGGCGAGGAGGGGAAGGCAGGGCGAAGGGGGGGGGGGGGGGGTGACGAAGCGGCAGCAGATGAGAGGGAGCATAATTATATAGGATGGGCAAAAGGGGCAAGTCTAGGTATTGGCAAACAACTTTCATTCATGAATCACCAGACTGCTCTCAAATTCTTTTCTTTCTTTTTTTTTTCTTCTTGTCTTTTCGTTTTTCCCCTTTCTGTTTGTTTGTTTGTTTCTTTTTTCTTTCTTTCTTTTTCTTAACGAAAGAAACAGTGTTAGATGAGAAGGGGGCGGTAGGTAGGTGTGGGGCAAGAGAGAGAGAGAGAGAGAGAGAGAGAGAGAGAGAGGAGAGAGAGAGAGAGAACGTGTGTGTGTGTGTGTGTGTGTGTGTGTGTGTGTGTGCGTGCGCTTGGTGCCGGTAATGAAGGGGTAGGGAGCGGAGGCACAGGTCTGAAATGAAACAAAATAATCATGATTCACGAGAGCGTCGTAACGCACGCGCCGAAATCCGTCAGCTCACTCTAATGACTGAAGCAGACGAAGCCTTGAGGGATTCGAGCGTGGTAGAGGGGCGAGGCGCGAGAGGCGGAGATTGATTTCGGCGACAAGGTGCTATTTCCCAAGGGCAATTTCCAGGCTTTGTCAGCTCTCAGTCCCCCACCCCCCCCCCCCCCCCACAACCACGGTCATGGGGCCGGAATACAAATGACCCAAGGGGAGTAATTTCTCCACCTCTTGGCCACTTCGGCCGTGTCATTCCAAGAGTGAGGGGCCTTGGGCCTATAAACACTGATGATTAAAAAAGAGGGATTAAGGAGAGAGAGAGAGAGAGAGAGAGAGAGAGAGAGAGAGAGAGAGAAGAATGAAAGTGAAAAAAATAAATAAAGGAAAATGCGATGTGGGGGTGGAGTGAGTGAGTGGAGGAGGGATATGGCAGTCAGGTGGGTTTTTGATTTAATTTATGAATTTATCCATTCACACCTTTACAAAATAGGAACGCAGAGGGGTGTGGCTCTTCGCCGATTGCTTACGGTGTTTAACGGAAGTTAAGTCTGCAGAGGCTTACGTACTTCCACACCCCCACTCAGACAGCAAGCTGAATTTATGTATTTATAAACTTATTATAGGTTAGATATGATTCTCTCTCTCTCTCTCTCTCTCTCTCTCTCTCTCTCTCTCTCTTATAAAGATCCCTCTCTCTCTTTCAAGCCAGTCAGGTGCTTTTGACTAACCTTTCGTCTTCAAAACTACAAAAAAAAAAGTCTTATTTTCAGAACTGACACGTTGTTCATTTTCATCTCTATTATTTGTTCTCTCTGTATCTTACCTCATGTGGCATTGTGTGATTAATTTTCAAGAAAGATGCCTTTTTGAAACACACACACACACACACACACACAAACTCTATACTTATCTACCCCCTCCCAAATTAGATAGTGCACGTACGCCATAATTTAAACTCCTTGAAAGCCAATAGAACGAAAACGGACTCAACAAACAAACCTGGCAAAAGGTAATGACCAAAAGTTCGAGACGAATGATCTTTCTTTCAGAAAGGAGAAGATATTGCAACATTTTATCCCCGCCAAGACTCCTTCAAGCTGCTGTTGCTAAGGTGATGACACTTGCATCGTTGTTTACTAGGGCTGTGCAAATGAGATGGTGTCTGTCTGTCTGTCTGTCTCGACCACTGCACAGGACTGTGCGCCCACACAGAGATATCCGTTCCCGCGTAAATTTAGAAGCTCTTCAGTCTGCTATTTTTGCAGCCGCGCTGGCGAACAGACTATCGAACTAACACTTTAAGGCTTCGGGATCGTTGGGTGGGATCTTATTTCTGGACAGATATTTCTCGATGAAGGTCAGCATTGTCATGATATGAATATCGATGAAACATCTGGCTTATTTTGGTGTGAAACGCTAGGTGCGTACAGACGCTCGTTCCCCCCCCCCCCCCCCCCCCACCCCCCTTTTTTTTTGTCTCTTTCTCTCTCTCTCTCTTTAAAAAAAGTATTCTGCTGTTAGTTGAAAGATGTCTATATATGGAAGCTTGTAACATCTTTCAACCACAAATCCAAACTTTTACGCTGTCCTTGAAAAAACAGATGTACTGTGCGGAAGAAAAAAAATATATTCTCACTTTTTAATGGGAAAATTGCGAAATTTGAATGTATCTGGATGCCCTAGTTTTAAAGTGTGATGGATTAAACCCGCTTTTCTCTCCTTCCAGGGGGCCACTAAGCCGTTCTTTCTTCCCAGCAGGTTCCTTTCGGAGACTGTACACACTTCATTTTGTTTTCTTTTCGTTTCTTCTTCGTTCATTTGTTTCATTTTCTTTTAAGAGAAAGCGACGATTTGGAATGGATTGCAAGGAGAAGAAGATGATGGGGGGGGGGGGGGGGGGGGGGCAAAAAACAAAATCCTTGGTTGACATCTCAGCAAACTCCCCCCCCCCCTCCCCCTTCCCCTCCTGTGTGTTTAAAGAATAGCGATCCTTTGCGGAGGAAAACAGAGAAAAAGAAAAATTACGAAGTTCCGTCAAGTTGTAGTGATGGAGATGAAATTCGCTGGCATGCTTGAGAAATATGAAGAAAGGGACACCTCGCTGGGTCTGCGTGAAGAAATGAGACAAAAACAAGAAAACAAGCTTTGGAATTGAGTTTAGGATCCCAATTAAAGCAGTCCCAATAAAGAAACAGATGGGTTGACCCTCTGAGGTTAAAGTATAATGGTTCTTTGTGGTGAAAAGTAACGGTCCTTTGTAGTTATAAAAATGACCCTCTGAGGTTAAAGTATAATGATTCTTTGTGGTTAAAAGTAACGATCCTCTGTGGTTAAAGTATAATGATTCTTTGTGTGGTTAAAGTATAATGATTCTTTGTAGTTAAAGTATAATGATTCTCTGTGGTTAAAAGTAACGATCCTCTATGGTTAAATATAATGATTCTTTGTGGTTAAAAGTAACGATCCTCTATGGTTAAAGTATAATGATTCTTTGTGGTGAAAAGTAACGATCCTTTGTAGTTATAAAAATGATCCTCTGTGGTTAAAATGTAAAGATTCTTTGTGGTTAAACAATAATGATCCTTAATGTTTAAAGACTAATGATCCTTCGTGGTTAAAGACTAATTATCCTTCGTGGTTAAAGACTATTGATCTTTCGTGGTTAAAGACTATTGATCCTTCGTGGTTAAAGACTATTGATCCTTCGTGGTTAAAGACTATTGATCCTTCGTGGTTAATGCGTATTGATCCGTCGTGGTCATAGAATGGTGACCCTTCGTAGTTAAAGAATAATGATCTGTCGTGGTTATAGAATAATGGTCCTGTGCGATTATAGAATAATGATCCTTCGCGGTTTCGGAATAACGATCCTTCGTGGTTAGAAAAAAAGATAATGATCTTTCGTGGTTGAAGAATAAGGATTCTTCCTGGATAGAAATTGACGGTCTTTCGCGGTTAGAGAACAGTGATCCTTCGTTGGTTACAAACTTATCCAACTTCATGGTTACAGGTACATGACCTTTCGTCCTTTGGCACGATTCACAGATAAAGAACACAAACAAATAAAGATGCAGGTTCATGCACTTAAACGAACAATAAACATAAAGAGGAGCAGGAACGGGAGACGCAGATTACAGAATGAGGGAAAACGTTTTTTTTCTTTTCAAACTCCAGCAATGTCCTTCACAAAGAAGTCAAAAGGAGCGACGTGGTTGCCAACGATGAAGATGACAATGAAGATGAAGTCATCAGTCTGACCACTCGGTCACTAACATCTGGGTTCCTATTCAAGTTAGCACGTAGGCGTCACTTGCTGACAACTCATCTCGATCATTCACTTTTTAATTCTCCACAGCGGCCTCTCTCTCTCTCTCTCTCTCTCTCTCTCTGCCTCTGTGTGTGTGTGTGTGTGTGTGTGTGTGTGTGTGTGTGTGTGTGTGTGTGTGTGTGCGTGCGTGCACGCACATGCGTATGTGTATGTACGCGCGCCGCCGGCGTGTTTGTGAGTGTGTGTTGGTGTGTGTGTGTGTGTGTGTGTGTGTGTGTGTGTGTGTGCGTGTGCGTGCGTGCATGCATGTACGTGGGTACGTGCGTGCGTGTGTGTGTGTCTGTATCTGTGTGTGTCTGTATCTGTGTGTGTGCTCGCGCGCGCGCGCGTGTGTGTGTGTGTGTGTGTGTGTGTGTGTGTGTGTGTGTGTGTGTGTGAGCATTAGTGTGTGCGTGCGCACGCGCGCGCGCGCGCGTGTGTGTGTGTGAGAGAGACAGACATACAGACGGACAGAGACAGAGAGATTTCTTTGCACCTCTTTTTGCCCCCCCCCCCCCCCCCCCCCCGCTATTCGAAACCGCGCCTCATCTCTCTCTCTCTCTCTCTCTCTCTCTCTCTCTCTCTCTCTCTCTCTCTCTCTCTCTCTCTCCACACACACACACACACACACACACACACACACACACACACACACACACACACATATATATATATAGATATAGATAGATAGATAGATAGATTTAGAGAGAGAGAGACTCATTTATATATATATATATATATATATATATATATATATATATATATACTAATATAACGCTGATCCTCAGTACTATACTATACTATACATATACTATACTAATATAACGCTGATCCTCAGTACTACCCTCTCTCTCTCTCTCTCTCTCTCTCTCTCTCTCTCTCTCTCTCTCTCTATATATATATATATATATATATATATATATATTATACTACGCACAAAAAGTTAAGGATCGGTATGTGAAAACAGGTGCGTAATAAACTCAGTTCGCTACTGTTATTTATTTCTTAGTCCAGCCAAATTGTCATGAATTCTTGTTCAGCTGTAAGTGGGCGATGTTGTGTTAGTGCGAAAATTGCACGGGATTCTCTACTACTGAGCTGGGCCGCAAACGGAAAAGCGGAAACTTGCGAAAAATGACCTTGTTTTGGACCGTTCTGCCTGAACACATTGCACTTGCCAGATGGAAAAACCATTATGCACGTGCAAGCACTGCTGTTTATGTGTGAGATGCTGTCGCTCGCTTGGCTATATAAGAAGACATTCCACCAGTAGTAGGCCTGATCTGACAATGCCTCCACGACGAAAATTAAGCGAGTTGGATAGGGGACGAGCTGTTGCATGGTTCCAAGATGGTGTTCCCAAGCGAGAAGTGGCCAGGCGACTTCATGTGTCCATCTCGGTCATTGTCCGACTGATTCAACGCTTCACAGCCACTGGGATTGTCCATGAAAGACGCAGATCTGGTCGACCGAAGAAGACAACCCCACGTGACGATCGTCTCATTGAACGACAAGCCCTGCAGACAAGAACAGCCTCTTCCAGCATAATTCAAAGGCAGTTCAGGGTGGCTACTAACATCAACATCAGCCAGCAGACCATACGGAACCGCCTACATGGGTTTAATCTCCGTTCTCGTCGCCCAGCAGTACGGCCACGCTTAACTCCAGCCCATAGGGCAGCACACCGCGCCTTCTGCGTACGTCACGTGAGGTGGACACGTCAGCAATGGTCCCAGGTCCTGTTCATTGATGAATCACGCTTCACCCTTCACCACAACGACGGCCGACTATGGGTCTGGAGGCGCCCAGGGCAACGCTTTACTGACGCCACTGTCCAAGAAAAGGTGGCCTTTGGTGGAGGTTCTGTAATGGTCTGGGGGGCCTTCAGCCTTCACCACAGAACACCCTTGTATCATGTACAGGGTAACATGACTGGCATCTGATACCGGGATGAGATCCTTCGACCGCTGGCTGTGCCTACACTGCAGCAGATGGGACCGAGGGCTGTCTACCAGGATGACAATGCTCGCCCCCACAGGACAATGGTGGTCAACGACTTCCTGCAGCAGTCTGGAGTCAACAGAATGGAGTGGCCAGCATGCAGTCCCGATCTCAACCCGACTGAGAACCTCTGGGATGAGCTGGA
>CM065742.1:46548958-46551458 GCA_033310375.1 Conus canariensis
ATAGGTACAGATTTGTAATTCAGTTCAGCTCATTTCTATTCTGAAAGGTGTTGTGTAGGAAGTAATGTAGTTCGATTTCAATTCATTTTCAAATCCACACTGGAAATTTGCCTTTTCGTCATAATGCACATCTAAACCACACAGAAACAAAACCAGCAATCATAACAAAAGGTTATTATGCATAACCAGTGAATATTAAGTTTAAAAAAAAAAAAGTTGTCTGCCGAAACAGATTTACACATCCCCACCCCAACCTTCATCCTGTTCCGTCTCTCACTTCACCGCTTCCCCGAACCCTCCCCTCTCCCCAACCCCACCCCACACCTTTCTCTAAACTACCCTGGCTATCCGTCACTGTACCCGCGTCTAGCTATCAAAACACACATCAAACCAACGGTAAGAAAGAGCACGGAAAATAAACTGCAGTTGTCCAACCCACTTCTTTACGATTCTTCAACACCTCACTTACCCACCATCCCTCACGTGTCTGCTCTGTGCCCTAGAAAGATAAAGGATTTCCCAAATCGCACTGAAGAATGCCATTTGAACACTTTCAACTGAACACAATCTCTCCTTTGAGGATCAGTCGCAGAGAGATGCAGACCATCACAAATCTCTGCACAGAACGCCGGAGTCAAAGGAGAGCTCTCATCTACTGAATATATAGATCGACAGATAGGCAGACGGATAAATAGATCGATAGATAGACAGACAGATGGTGTGTGTGTGTGTGTGTGTGTGTGTGTGTGTGTGTGTGTGTGTGTGTGTGTGTGTGTGTGTGTGAGTGCGCGCGCGTAAGTGAGCGTGTATTTGTATGTGTATATGTGTATACGCATGCCTGCGCGCATGTACGAACACGCACCACACACACACACACACACACACACACACACACACACACACACACACACACACACCAAAGGGGGGAGAGAGAGGAAGGGAGGGAGGAAGAGAGAGAGAGAGGAGACAGACAGACAGACAGAGACAAATTTACACCGACAAGATCGACAGCAGCGGAGTCAATGGATACATTCCGTGTCAGCCTACCATCCAGTAAACGAGTTTGGAGCGGAATGATGCTTTATACCCCTACGATGTGCCCGGCGTCCCCGCCAATGACCATTCGGCCCAGCGGCCTCTGTGGGACTCCTAATGCTTCAAAGGGAATCCCGTATCAGCTTTCCGTTTCCGGAATCTTGTCAATGATCGGTTTGTGGGAAAACGTTATCCGTGTTCGGTTTCGGAAATCTGTTATCAGTAGTCGGTCTCGATTATCGGCTGCTGTTAGAAAGTTGTATGTTTTTGAAAAACTTTGTTCAGGTATGTTTTTGTTTTGTTTTTGTTTTGTTTTTGTTTTTTGTTTTTTTTTGGGGGGGAGATCTGTTACTAGGCGTTAGGGTTTTGTAGCCACTTTTCACTTTTTTTTTTAACATAAAAGAAGTCAATTCGTTGTTTTTCAAGTTTTATGTTTAAGGTTTCCGTCATCAGGAATACTACGTGGTAGTTTGAAACGTGGTGACAGTCCTGAGATAACCTCTGCTGTTGACGGGACTATAATTTTAATCTTAATCTTAATCAGGAATACATTTTGGCCATCACTTTTCAGTTTCAGGTTTAGCAATCCTGCATCACACGCACGCGCGCGCGCACGCACGCACGCATGCACGCACGCGCGCGCACACACACACACACACACACATATACATATTCTTTTTTCTTTTTTCAGTCTCTTATCACTATGTATTTAGCACTTCTGTTGCCAGTCGTATTTTCTGGCAATCTCTTCTAGGCTTTCTTATTTATTTGTTATCGGGAATGTGCTTTGGCTGTCTCTTTTCAACTTTATGTTTAGCGACTTCGTTAAAGTGATACATTCTGGCAGTTATTTTTCAGCTTTATATTTAGAAGATCTGTTATGAGGATATCTTTCGGCAGTCGCTTTCCGGCTGTGTATTTAGGGAATCTGTCGTTAGGGGGATGTTCTGACGGTTGTTTTTCAGCTGTGTATTTAGGGAATCTGTCGTTGGGGGGGGGGGGGGGGGGGGTGCGAGGGATGTTCTGACGGTTGTTTTTCAGCTGTGCATTTAGGGAATCTGTCGTTAGGGGGATGTTCTGACGGTTGTTTTTCAGCTGTGTATTTAGGGAATCTGTCGTTTGGGGGTGGGGGTGGGGGGGATGTTCTGACGGTTGTTTTTCAGCTGTGTATTTAGGGAATCTGTCGTTAGGGGGATGTTCTGACGGTTGTTTTTCAGCTGTGTATTTAGGGAATCTGTCGTTAGGGGGGGGGAGGGGGGGGGATGTTCTGACGGTTGTTTTTCAGCTGTGTATTTAGGGAATCTGTCATTAGGGGGATGTTCTGACGGTTGTTTTTCAGCTTTATGTTCAGGATATTGATGGTCACCGTTATATTAAGCGGCACTGGTTATCAATGTTAACATTAGTGAATTTCGTATCACTCTGATTTATAAAATCACATAAACTTGGTCTCGGAATGAGCAAC
>CM065742.1:46563958-46566458 GCA_033310375.1 Conus canariensis
CCGTGAAAATAGAAAATCCTTTTCCTAGGCTGTATGCTTTTTGAACTTTTAAAGCCGGAATAACAAAACCTGAACCTGCACTTAACTGGCAAACGGAACCATCCGTAAAAATTTTTAAATGATTTGAATATTTGTTTTCTAAGTTTTCTCTCACTTTAGAAGTTAAAATGTTAATGTTATCATTTTTCCGGACATCAGTGTAATCTACATCAAAGATAGCTTGGCTATGTTCCCATGGAGGCACCGGGGGAACAACAGGGGCAGGTGAGAGTGAAGTGACATCAATATTGCATTTTTCAAAAGAATCTTTCGTGTAATTTCGAACGGGACAGAGATAACCTAGCTGTTGAGCTCTTTTGGGATATTCAACATTTGAATCCATCAACACTTCGTTTTCGACTGAGTTAGGTACTGAAAGACTTCTTGCGATATATTTGGCCACAGCTAATCTACGTTGATCTGACAGTGATAGCATATTAATTTCTTTGTACACCTTCAACGTGCTTGTGTGCACTGGGACACCAAGCGCTAATTTGAGAGCTTTGCTGTCTATACTTTGCAATTTTTTCAGTAGGCTTTGAGGGGCTGAAAAATAAACTTCTTGTCCGTACACTAGTTTTGATCTTATTAGAGAATTAGCTAGGTGCAGGAGGGTTTTTGTATCTTGAGCCCACGGTTGAATACAAATAATTTTCAATAAGTTTAAACGTTTCCTTGTTTTAGCTATCAAGCTTTCAATGTAAAAACGCCAGTTCAGTTTAGGGGTTAAATTCACACCCAGAAATTTTATGTTTTGTGAGTACTGCAATTCAGAACCATTCAATTTGAAGCTTGGCAAATACACTGGATTGTCTCCATTATTGAAAAACATTAACTGTGTTTTTTCACCTGAGAGAATAAGCCCGTTATTTTCCATAAAGTTGTTTAATTTATCTATCTCTAACTGATATATCTTCTGTATATGATTCGTAATTCTCTTGCCAGTATGCTTTCGGATATTTGTATTTATCCACATAGCAATGTCATCAGCATATTGTACTAAACTCACACTTTTTGATAATATCTTTGGAAGATCATAAATAAGAATGTTAAACAACATGGGGGCTATAATAGAACCCTGTGGAATTCCGATATCAATGCTCTGAAAAGACGAGTAAACTTTCCCTATTCTTGTACATATGGATCTCTGCGATAAAAAACTTTTAAAGTATTGAAACATCGTTCCATTAATTCCTATTTCTTTCAATTTATAAAGTAGTCTAGCGTGCCAGATACTATCATACGCTTTTCTGATATCAAAAAAGGTAGCAAGTGTACTTTTCCGTCTAGCAAACTGCTTTTTAATTTGACTTGTAAGTTTCACCAAATGATCTATTGTACATCGACCTTTGCGAAATCCCGCTTGATTCACTGGGATTATACTTTCTTTTTCACAAAAATATAAAAGACGTCTTTGGATAATCTTTTCTAACAACTTTCCAACGTGAGAGGTTAGTGCTATTGGCCTGTAGCTTCCAATGTCTGACCTGGGCTTACCTTGTTTTGGAACTGGGACTACAACAGATCTCTTCCAGATACTAGGGAGAGTTCCATTAAACCAACATTTTTGGTAAAATGAGTGCAGTAATCGTTTCCAATGTGAAGGCAAGTGGTATAACAGTTGATAGGATATACCATCTAGGCCAACAGCACTTGAATTTGAAGAAAAAGATTCTAACGTCTCACAAAATTCATCATATGTAATAGGAGCGTTTAAATAATGGAAATGATTTGGTGGTGGATCCTGATAGATAGTTCGTTTTTCTTCCTCCTCTCTAAAACACCTGATAGATGGACTGAGACTAGACAGCAAGTTATTTTCTGAAAATATTTTGACGAATGCCTCAGCTTTCTCCTGTGAGGATGGAAGAGCATTATTATCTAACTTAATTGGGTACTGTTGCAAGCAATAACCATTTTTCAATTTTTTAACCATTTTCCAAACCTTATGGATATCTTTTGATTCCGATATTTTGGATCTACAAAATTCTGAGAAATGTATTCTTTTCGCTCGGGCAACAACCCTGTTACTGTTATTTTTGGCATGTTTCATCGCTATGAAGTTTTCATCTGTTCTCACTTTCAGCCAAGCTTTATAAGCTTCTTTTTTAAGAGCTACAGCTATCGCACAGTCTAAATTCCACCAAGAATTACCAACATATTTCCACTGTTGGGCATCTTTACAAATAGGAATAGATTTTCCGGCAGCCTGTAAGACATGTCGACAAAAACTCTGTATAATATGCATCTATACCTTCATTTGTGTGCATGTGTGCATGTATGTATGTATGTATGTATGTATGTATGTATGTATGTATGTATGTATGTGTGTGTGTGTATGTGTGCATGTATGTATGTATGTATGTATGTATGTATGTATGTATGTATGTATGTATGTATGTATGTGTATGTGTGCATGTATGTATGTATGTATGTATGTATGTATGTATGTATGTATGTA
>CM065742.1:46578958-46606458 GCA_033310375.1 Conus canariensis
AAGATGGGTGGGTGGGAATCCATTACTTTTCATGTCACCTGTACACTGTGAGATCAATAACATGTCCATTTTTGTTCATGTGAATCCACTAATCAGTAAAACCAAAACTACAGGCTGGAAAACATTCAAGATACTGAAAGCTTTGTTGGACTGCCAGCCTGTGTTGAGAACTGCATACCATTCTTTGTCAGAGTGACAAAAGCCGAGTACAGTCCTGAAGCAGTGTAGTCCTGAAGCAGTGTACCCTACGTAAGTAAACGTGATCCTCTGACGTCAGTCCGTAGTTTCCTTGTGGGCCGCAAGCAGTGGCGCGAGGATGGACGTCACAGCACAGCACAGGACGACCACCTCTGACCTTCTGGACAGGGTCTTCAAGCTGGTCTGTGAGGTCAAGATGCCGAAAGTCCCGCTCAGATGGGTGTGAGGAGGAAGAAGAAGGATCCTCATGGAACGAGCTGGCATGTCTTTCACGTCTTTTTTTTTTTTTTCAGAATGCTGCAAAGACCTGTTCTTTTGAGCCCGGCCGACCACTAGGGAAAGGTCAGGACTGAACCAAAATGGTGCCAGCAAGTCTTGGAGAAACCGGGCGCCCAAAGAAGCGGTACAAAAATAGTATGGGGGGACTGTGTTGAGGCCATGTGTTTAGAGGACTGGGAGGTTGCATGGTGTGTGTATACCTTGTGATGAGCCCAGCGCTACGAGACACATAAGCTTACTCACAGTGGTGGGAATTCACATGACACTGGACATAAAACGTCACAGCAAATCACATGAGGACCTTGTTCAGGGTATTCCATCAGTTGTCATATTCCAGTTTCTAAAAGAGATTTTTTTTTCTTTATAGAAAATTTTGTACACACACACACACACACACACACACACACACACACACACACACACACACACACACACACAAACATACACACGCGCGCGCGCGCACACACACACACACGCACACACATACAAAAGGCACACACACAAAAGGCACACACACACACAACACACACACCACACCACACACACACACACACACACACACACACACACACACACACACACACACACACACCACACACACGCACAACACACACACACACACACACACACACACACACACACACACACACACACACGCACACACACACGCACAAAAGGCACACACACACACACACACACACACACACACACACACACACACACACAGATCGTGTGTCAAGGCGCACTGAGTTTGTTTGAAAAACAAACCAAAACAAAACAAAACAAAAAAAAAACCGGTAATTCAAATGGGGGTCATTCTCCAATAGGCCACAGTGGAAATTTCTGCGACACAGCTTGATTTCTCATGACGTAACAGTAATACGCTATCGTCTGGTAGTGTTACTGTAACGCCGTTTCCCTGGCTACATCCAGCGGTTATACATCAGGGGGTGTATTGAATGACCGGACATGGTAGCAGTACAGAGGACAGGATCAGCTTGTGTGACGTGACAGTGAGTTTTGCCTCTCATTCAGCGACAACCGGAGCGAATGAATCATCCGTGTCGAATCAATCGGTTATCCTCTCCCTCCCCCCCCTCCCCGCCCTCCCTCTCCTCTCTCTCTCTCTCTTCTCTCTCCTCTCTCTCTCTCTCTCTTCTCTCTCCTCAGCTCGTCTATCTGTCTGTCTGTCTCCCCCCCCCCTCTCTCTCTCTCTGTCTGTCTTTGTTTATCTCTCTCTCTCTGACTCTCTCTCTCTCTCTCTCTCTCTGACTCTCTCTCTCTTCTGACTCTCTCTCTCTCTCTCTCTCCTCTCTTCTCTCTCTCTCTCTCTCTCTCTCTCTCTCTCTCTCTGTCTTTCTCTGTCCGCCTGTATCTGTCTCTGTGTCTTTGTGTTTCTGTCTCTTTTCCTGTCTCTAGCTTTGTCTCTGTCTCTAACTGTATGTCAGTTTTGTCTCTTGTTTGCTCTCTCTCTTGTCTCTGCCTCTCTCTCTCTCTCTCTCTCTCTCTCTCTCTCTCTCTCTCCTCTCTTCTTCATCTCTCTCTCTCTCTCTCTCCTTGGCCACAACTAACTCTGAGGTTCATTACTGTGAGAGTTTGGCGTCTGCCAACATTTTAGCTTCCCACCATTAAGATAGCCGCATTCCGTCTTCGGGATGATGTGTAAACACGTCACCAGTGTGCATGTGTTTTACACGTCATCAGTGTGCATGCGTTTTACACGTCACCAGAGTGCATGTGTTTTACACGTCACCATGTGCATATGTTTTACACGTCACCAGTGTGCATGTGTTTTTCACGTCACCATGTGCATGTGTTTTACACGTCACCAGTGTGCATGTGTTTTTTTCACGTCACCAGTGCGCATGTCTTTTACACGTCACCAGTGTGCATGTCTTTTACACGTCACCATGTGCATGTGTTTTACACTCACCACGTGTTTTACACGTCACCAGTGTGCATGTCTTTTACACGTCACCATGTGCATGTGTTTTACACGTCACCATATGCATGTGTTTTACACGTCACCAGTGTGCATGTCTTTTATACGTCACAAGTGTGCATGTGTTTTACACGTCAGCAGTGTGCATGTGCTTTACAAGTCGCCAGTGTGCATGTGTTTTACACGTCACCAGTGTGCATGAGTTTTACACGTCACTAGTGTGCATGTGTTTTACACGTCACCAGTGTGCATGTGTTTTACACGTCACCAATGTCCATGTGTTTTTCACGTCATCAGTGTGCATGTGCTTTACACGTCACCAGTTTCATGTGTTTTACACATCACAAGTGTGCATGTGATTTACACGTCACCAGTGTGCATGTGTTTTACACATCACCATGTGCATGTGTTTTACACGTCACCATGTGCTTGTGTTTTACACGTCACTAGTGTGCATGTGTTTTATACGTCACCAGTGTGCATGTGTTTTACACGTCACCTGTGTGCATATGTTTTACACGTCACCATGTGCATGTGTTTTATACGTCACCAGTGTGCATGTGTTTTACACGTCACCATGTGCATGTGTTTTACGCGTCACCATGTAGATGTGTTTTTACACGTCACCATGTGTTTTCCACGTCACCAGCGTGCATGTGTTACACACGTCACCAGTGTGCATGTGTTTTCCACCTCACCATGTGCATGTGTTGCACACTTCACAATGTGCTTGTGTTTTAAAAAACACGTCACCAGTGTGCATGTGTTTTACACGTCACCAGCGTGCATGTGTTTTACACGTCACCAGTGTGCATGTACTTTACATGTCACCATGTGCATGTGTTTTACACGTCAGCAGTGTGCATGTGTTTTACACGTCACCAGTGTTTTTACACGTCACCATGTGCATGTGTTTTACACGTCACCATGTGCATGTGTTCTAGACGTCACCAGTGTGCATGTGTTTTACTCGTCACCAGTGTGCATGTACCTTACACGTCACCATGTGCATGTGTTTTACACGTCACCAGTGTGCATTTGTTTTACACGTCACCATGTGCATCTGTTTTTCACGTCACCAGTGTGCATGTGTTTTACATGTCAGCAGTGTGCATGTGTTTTATACGTCATCAGTGTGCATGTGTTTTACACGTCACCATTGTGCATGTGTTTTGCACGTCACCAAGTGCATGTGTTTTACACGTCACCAGTGTGCATGTGTTTTACACGTCATCAGTGTGCATGTGTTTTACACGTTACCAGTGTGCATGTGTTTTACTCGTCACCAGTGTGCATGTGTTTTACACGTCACCAGTGTGGATGTGTTACACACGTCACCATGGGCATGTGTTTTACACCGTCACCAGTGTGCATGTGTTTTACACGTCACCATGTGCATGCGTTTCACACGTCACCAGTGTGCATGTGTTTTACACGTCATCAGTGTGCGTGTGCTTTACACGTCACCATGTGCATGTGTTTTACACGTCACCAGTGTGCATGTGTCCTACAAGTCACCAGTGTGCATGTGTTTTACACGTCATCAGTGTGCATGTGTTTTACACGTCACCATGTGCATGTGTTTTACACGTCACCAGTGTGCATGTGTTTTACACGTCACCAGTGTGCATGTGTTTTGCACGTCACCAGTGTGCATGTGTTTTACACGTCACCAGTGTGCATGCGTTTTAACACGCCACCAGTGTGCATGTGTTTTGCACGTCACCAGTGTGCATGTGTTTTACACCTCACCAGTGTGCATGCGTTTTACACGTCACCAGTGTGTATGTGTTTTACACGAAACCAGTGGGCATGTGTTTTACACGTCACCAGTGTGCATGTGTTTTACACGTCAACAGTGGGCATGTGTTTTACACGTCACCAGTGTGTCACCATGTGTTTTACACGTCACCAGTGTGCATGTGTTTTACACGTCACCAGTGTGCTTGTGTTTTACACGTCACCAGTGTACATGTGTTTTACACGTCACCAGTGTGCATGTCTTTTACACGTCACCAGTGTGCATGTGTTTTACACGTCACCAGTGTGCATGTGTTTTACACGTCACCTGTGTGCAGGTGTTTTACAAGTGACCAGTGTGTATGTGTTTTACACGTCACCATGTGCATGTGTTTTACAGGTCACCAGTGTGCATGTGTTTTACACGTTACCAGGTGTATGTGTTTTACACGTCACAACTGTGCATGTATTTTACATGTCATCATTGTGCATGTGTTTTACACGTGATCAGTGTGCATGTGTTTTACATGTCACCAGTGTGCATGTCTTTTACACGTCACCAGTGTGCATGTGTTTTACACGTCAACATTGTGTATGTGTTTAGCACGTCACCAGTGTGCATGTGTTTTACGCGTCACCAGTGTGCATGTCTTTTACACGTGACTAGTGTGCATGTGTTTTTACACGTCACCAGCGTGGATGTGTTTTATGCGTCACCAGTGTGCATGTCTTTTATACGTCACCAGTGTGCATGTGTTTTACACGTCACCAGTGTGCATGTGGTTTTGCACGTCACCAGTGTGCATGTGTTTAACACGTCACCAATGTGCATGTGTTTACACTTCACCATGTGGATGTATTTTACACGTCACCAGTGTGCATGTGTTTTACACGTCACCAATCTGCTCGTGTTTTACTCGTCACCAGTGTGCATGTCTTTTACACGTCGCAAGTGTGCATGTGTTTTACACGTCACCAGTGTGCATGTGGTTTTGCACGTCACCAGTGTGCATGTGTTTAACACGTCACCAATGTGCATGTGTTTACACTTCACCATGTGGATGTATTTTACACGTCACCAGTGTGCATGTGTTTTTACACGTCACCAATCTGCTCGTGTTTTACTCGTCACCAGTGTGCATGTCTTTTACACGTCGCAAGTGTGCATGTGTTTTTACACGTCACCAGTGTGCACGTGTTTTACACGTCACCATGTGCATGTGTTTTACACATCACCAGTGTGCATGTCTTTTACACGTCACCAGTGTGCATGTGTTTTACACGTCACCAGTGTGTGTATTGTTTTTACACGTCACCAGTGTGCATGTGTTTTACACATCAGCAGTGTGCATGTGTTTTACACATCCCCAGTGAGCATGTGTTTTACACGTCAGCAGTGTGCATGTGTTTTTCACGTCACCATGTGTTTACACGTCACCATGTGCATGTGTTTTACACGTCACCATGTGCCTGTGTTTTTTACACGTCACCATGTCCATGTGTTTTTACACGTCACCAGTGTGGATATGTTTTACCGTCATCAGTGTGCATGTGTTTTACACGTCACCAGTGTGCATGTGTTTTACTCACTACAGTGTGCATGTGTTTTACATGTCACCAGTGTGCATTTGTTTTACACGTCACCATGTGCATGTGTTTTACACGTCATCGGTGTGCATGTGTTTTACACGTCAGCAGTGTGCATGTGTTTTACATGTCACCAGTGTAAATGTGTTTTACACGTCACCATGTGCATGTGTTTTACACGTCAGCAGTCGGCATGTGTTTTACACGTCACCAGTGTGCATGTGTTTTACACGTCATCAGTGGGCATGTGTTTTACACGTCACCAGTGTGCATGTGTTTTACACGTCACCAATGTGCATGTGTTTTACACGTCACCAGCGTGCATGTGTTTTACACGTCACCAGTGTGCATGTGTTTTACACCTCACCAGTGTGCATGTGTTTTACACGTCCCCAGTGTGCATGTGTTTTACACGTCCTACTCCGAGAGCGGGTAGGGGTAGAGGGTGGGGGAGTGCGGAATTAACGTGTGTGCAAGGTCTTGCTGTGCATGTGGTAATTCACGGGATGACAGGTGGAATTTCATCCGAAGGACTGGTTGGAATCTACACAGAAGAAAAGAATTTCTCCTATTCTGGCTATCTCCAAAGGGACTCGAACTCGGGACCTGATAACGAGAATTATACGTCTTAACCACAAGGCTACTCAAGCCCCTAGTTGCATTTAAATTTGACATCCACATTATCATTGTCAGTACTTACATAGCGCCCGTCTCTTGTTAAAGACCAAGTTCTAAGCGTTTTACAATCGACACTTGTTTACACAACGGGGTGCCTACCTGGGTAGAGCTGAATAAAAAGTTGCCTGCTGCCACAGAACATTCATTTCCCATGTTATTCAGTTTAATATCAATCACTCATTCTTTCGATTTTTCTAGGAGGATGCATTCTATGTGTACACGTGCCAACCAAACCACCAGCCAAGAGGTTCTCTTCCGAAAGTTGTTAACGGTGATTTTACGTGCGTTGCCAGATGATATGCATGAATTCACAACGGAACCTCTAAGTGCCTGGGGGGAGGAGGAGGGGGGGGGGGGGGTGGAGACGGAACCAATGTTAACTCCGAGGAAAAAATCCGAAAAGGCCCGGCGAAGATTCGACCTCTCAGCTCCAGGATGACCAGGACCACGAGCCCTAATTCGCTGTGCGAGCCGAGCTGTTTCGGCGCCATGACAAACGTGGGGAGGGGGGAGGGGTAGAGCTTGTCTTACACCACACTGGTACCATCAGAAAGGCAAAAACTCAAGAATAGTCATTTTTAGTCGGGCGCCCATGTGATCGCCCCCCCCCCCCCCCCCCCCCCCCCCCCAACAATCTGGACACGACTAAGGCGAATGGACCAGTTGAACTATCTGGGCCTTTGACAGAAACCAGATAGATGTTCGTTACTGTATGCATGCCATAATCTGTTCCGTATTTGAAGCTGTGTTCCAAATTCGGAGCCGTTCGATGGTGAACATTTTGCAGACTTATGTTTATTCTTGTTTCATTGGAAAAATAACACTAAGCAGTACATAAGTGCATGAGATTTCATCTTCTTTTTTTTTTTTTTTTTAAATTCATGTACACTGGTATAGAAAAGGGTTAAAGCAGAACATGATAAGAAAAGAGATTTCGTTCTTTTCATCAATGGTATATTGAAAACAAAACCAAAGCAGTACATAGTTAGAAACGATTTCATTTAAAGATAAAACGGTATATTATTAGAAAATGAATGATTCTTTGTACTCAGAGAGTCTGAGAGAAAAATATAAAAGCAGTACATAATTGGAAAAAGATTTCATTCTTTTGATTCAAAGTGCATTGAAAAAGAGTTACATGATTCACAGAAAATTAATTCTTGTTATTCATGGTGCTTTTGGATAAAACACTTAAGCAGTACATGCACAAGAAAAAAAACAACTTTTTTTGACTTAAAGTTCACTGCAAAAATAAGTAATCAGTAAAAAAAATTCATTCTTTTGAAGTCATGGTACATTAGAAAAAAAAAACTTGCAAAATAGATAAGATGTTAAGAAATTTCATTCATTTTATTCCTGATGCGTTGAAAATAAACTGAAACTAATTATAATCAAAAGAGTTTTCATTCGTTTTACTCATAGGGCATTAAAGACAAAAAGCGGTGGGTACTTAGAAGAGATTTCATTGTTGTTTTCATAGTGCACTCGGAAAAAATACATATTTAGAAATAAAGATCATTCTTGGTTTTTATATCTCACTAGGGAAAACATTAAGCAATCCATAATTAGAAATGATTTCATTTTTGTTATTTATAGCCTACTGGGAAAAATCAAAACAGTTCATGATTTTCTGTTTTAGAGACGTCCCCAAACCGACAATATTCACCCGTCTCTCCTCCCGCACTTCCGATATTGCCCCCCCCCCCTCCCCCCTCTGCCTCCTCCCATATACACGCTGCAGTCCTCCAGGTGTTCCGTTCTTCCCAGAATAATTATGACTTTCAAGTCGAGTCCCGACTTTCGCCATCGGCACCACTCTTGACACACTGGATTAGATAATCCTTTGACGACGACGCGACGACTACGTACTATCATAACTAAGGTCAAAGTATTATTTACGTTTTCCGTTAACTTTTTTTGAAGACTGTAAGCTAAGATAACAAACTTTCTATCGTTTTGAATGCATTTTGAAATCATGTATCTTTTGGTCGACAAATTCAATGACCTGATGAATCTATTGCTTCACAGAAAGCTGAATTTATATATCCATTGGTTTATACGTTCGCTGACCTCTATGAATCCACCGGTGCACAGGTTTGGTAATTTTGTGAATCAATTTGTTCACAGGTTCGGTAATTTTGTGAATCAATTCGTTCACAGGTTCGGTAGTTTTGTGAATCAATTCGTTCACAGGTTCGGTAATTTTGTGAATCAATTCGTTCACAGGTTCGGTAATTTTATGAATCAATTTATTTTGTTCACAGGTTCGGTAATTTTGTGAATCCGCTGGTTCACATGTTCGATGATTTTGTGAAACTATTGATTCACATAGTCAGTGATTTTGTGAATCCATTTTTTTCACAGGTTTGGTGATTTTGTGAAAGTTATTCATAGGTTCCATGATTTTTTTTAATCATGATACACAGATGCTGTTTTTTTTAATCCAGTAGCTCACAGGTCCGAAAATCTTATCAGTCGGTTGATTCACAGGTTCGCTGAACTTAAAGAATACATTAAACCACATGTTTACTTAATTTTATCCAGAGGTTCGTTGCATCCGAGAATCTATTAATCCACAGATTCACTGAACAGATGGATCCCTTAAGCCACGGATTTGCTGAATTTAAGAATCCAGTTATCCACAGGTTCGCAGAATTTATGGATCCAGTGATCCACAGGATTGCTGAACTTAACAATTCATTGATCCACGGATTCGCTGAACTTAAGAATCTCTTGGTCAACTGATTCACTGAACTTTTTAATCTACTGGTCCACAGATTCGCTGAACTTGTGAATTTATTGGTTCACAGAATCACTGAACTTATGAATATATTGGTCCACAGATTCGCTAAACTTATGAATCTACTGGTGCACAGATTCGCTGAACTTATTAATGTATTGGTCGACAGATTCACTGAACTTATTAATCTATTGGTCCACAGACTCACTTAATTTATTAATCTATTGGTCCACAGATTAGCTGAACTTGTGAATTTATTGGTTCACAGATTCACTGAACTTATGAATTTATTGGTCCACAGATTCACCGAACTTATGAATTTATTGGTCCACAGATTCACCGAACTTATGAATTTATTAGTCTACAGATTCACTGAACTTATGAATCTATTGGTCCACAGATTCACTGAACTTCCGATTAGTCCACAAGTTGGCAGGAGTGAGAATGTTTTTTGGTCCTCAGGTTCGGTGAACTTGTGCATCCACAGGTCCTCATGTTTGCAGACTTCAGGAATCTGTTGGTCCACAGATTCATTGAACTAATGAAGACACTAGTCAAACAAGTCTACAGAACCTATAAATCCATTAGTTCAAAGGTTTGGTGAATTTAGTTCTCAATGACTTGGTCCGCATGTTCGCTCACTTTATGAATCATTTAGCCTGGATGAATCCACGGGGTTGTTGAACTAAATCCGTTTATCCACAGGTTCGCTGACCTCGTGAATTCATTGATCCACCAGAATGCTGACGTTATGAACTAACAGACCCACAGCTCAACTGATCTTATGGATCCACTGATGTTATGGATCCACTGATCCATATGTTATGCTGAACTTCTGAATCCATTCAGTCACATTTTCCCTGATCTTATGTATCTATTGTTCCACTAATTCGACTGTTTTATATTTCAGCTAGTCCATGGATACGTTGAACTTGTCGGACTTAAATTCGCATTAAAAGAAGCATTTAAGTGTATGTACATAACAAATGATCGAACAATAGTAAAACACATTTGAATAAACAACAATACTTATAATACATTTTCAGTATTGCACAATGGTCACACTTGATTTCACAGAATATTATAATACATATAATAGTAAATGATAGCAAAACACATTAAAAACAGTTAGATCACACACACCACACACACACACACACACACACACACACACACACCACACACGCACGCACACACGCACCACCACGACACGCACGCACGCACCACGCACTCACACACATGCATGTATACACACACGCACTACACACACACTTTATAACACACCCAATAGACAACACACATTTATTCAACCACACACGCACATAAAGCACATAATACATACATATATATATATATATATATATATATATATATATATACGTCCCCCCCCTCTCCCATTGTCCCCCAACCCCCATCCCGCACACACACACACACACACACACACACACACACACACACACACACACACACACACACACACACACCACACACACACACAGTTATTGCTTGTTCGATGAAAATATGAATCCACTTGTACACAAGTTCAATGACTTCATGGTTTATTATTCCCCTGGTTCATTGCACTCACGAAGTCATTAGTCTACAGGTGCGTTGAAGTTATGAATCCATAGAATCACAAGTTCGCTGAACTTAGGCATTCATTCTTCTACAGGTTCGGTAATGTTATGGCTCCATTAGCCCCAGTTTTGATGGATTTGAGCATTCTGTGGTCTACAGTTGGACATATTCATGTATCTGTTAGGCCACGGATTCACTGATGGATTTGAGCATTCTGTGGTCTACAGTTGGACATATTCATGTATCTGTTAGGCCACGGGTTCACTGATGGATTTGAGCATTCTGTGGTCTACAGTTGGACATATTCATGTATCTGTTAGGCCACGGATTCACTGATGGATTTGAGCATTCTGTGGTCTACAGTTGGACATATTCATGTATCTGTTAGGCCACGGGTTCACTGATGGATTTGAGCATTCTGTGGTCTACAGTTGGACATATTCATGTATCTGTTAGGCCACGGATTCACTGATGGATTTGAGCATTCTGTGGTCTACAGTTGGACATATTCATGTATCTGTTAGGCTACGGGTTCACTGATGGGATGCTTTGTGGACTGCAGACGTTTGCTTCACCTACGCATTCGCTGCGCTATGGGTTGGTTGATCGTGTGGATTTTATGTATTTTTTCTTCTTCCGGGTACACATTCGTTCGTCCACGTGTAAGTTGAAACATGCATTCCGTCATCCTCACGTTTGTTAAGCCCAAAGGCATTTACACACACACACACACACACACACACACACACACACACACACACACACACACACACACACACACACACACACACACATCCGACTCCACACAACATTACTCGAACGTACAGGCGCGCGTTAAAAGTGTTTCTACTGAAAACAACATGATCTTTGTGTTGAAAACTGAAAGTTAGAGCAGTAGTGGAAATAAACATCATCTGAGCTCTTGTTTTCCCCTTTAGAGTCTCCGAACCTAGTTGTAATTGTAAACTCTCGTACCACTTTGATACAACACACCTGTCAATATTTCCTCCACCAAGAAAATTGTGTTTTCATTCACCTCTATTTTGTTTGTTTGTTCGTTCGTCTGTTTGTCAGCAAAAACTACTGAGCTGATTTGATCGAAATTGGTGAAAAGATGGTATACGGCCCGAGAACGAACCCAGGAAATTTGGGTGTGGATCCAGATCAGAAGACGGATGCTATGGGATGGATTCTGAGTTATGGTTTGATTAACGTTAGGAGCAGTGTTCAGCGTTGGTGGATGTCTGCGCTCTCTCGGGTGCTCTTCTAGTTTACTGTATACCGATGCAACACGCTGTAACAAAATACTGTGTTACACACACACACACACACACACACACACACACACACACACACACACACACACCACACACACACACACACACACACCGCGCCGCGCGCGCGCGCACGCGCGCTCGCAGCCAGGGGAAGTTATCTTGTTGGGTTTTTCCAAAGGAGGCCATAGTTCAAAACCCTACAGGCTAACTTCCCTTGGACAGACAGCTTTTCGCTACATTGTGTTTTGTGATTGGAGTTGCTGTTAATATGTCAATGTGTGCTCTTTCTGAGCTTTAATATGGAACATTGAGGTGTTTTGCATTATATGCACTTCGATCCTCGAGGGATTGGAAACGCAATGGGAGAGAAAACATGACTCAAGGAGAGTGAGCGGGGGAGCTTCTTGCTTGGGGGGGGGGGGGGGGGAGGTTGACATGTTACACCCGGACTTGCTGATCAACCGTCTCTGACTCCGTTGTCGCTGGTACAGACCTGGCTCATTCTCAGACCTTGGCAGCACAACATTGGCCTCATCATTCATCGCTTGCTGCCTTTCGGACTCCACAGCTTTCTCACGCACAAGTCTGGATCCAGCACAGAGAATATGTCTGAGGAGTGTTTTGATTTGATGCCTACGTTTCCTGCTTTCATTTTGTAGAGGGGATAACCCTGGAATTACATTTGCTGGGTGCAGAAACAACGCACATTTTTCTTTCTTTTCCCTCCCTGTTTTTACCTTTCAATATATTTCACAATTTGTTGAATATGGTGGTTATTGTTGCTCAAATCATGGCTGAAGATTTTAGAATCTGTTGATACTGATCTTCACTTTGCCAGCAAATGATTAAGGGGGGGGGGGGGGGGGGGGGGGGGGGGGGGGGGGGGGGGGGGGCAGATTCTGAGGGGAAAAGTCGTTTACGTCTCTGATAACTGAATATTAAGATTTTTAAATCTGTTGAATAAAGTTTAATTGTTTTGCTCACATGAGATGAATATTCAGTCTAAAATATAATGAAGCTTTCAAACTTTTCCAAGTATACATGTAAAAGTTCCACGTAAATAGCAAAAAACCATTAGTCTGGCCTTGATCTACTTTTGCTTACATTTGAAAATAGCTGAACATTTTTAAACGGAAGCAAACAAATATTATTCAGAAGCATAACAACGGAAAGTTTGATTAAACTCGTTACACATATACATAAGTAAAAGACAGAAAGAAAGAACGAAAACAAAACAACAATAAGAAAAAGAAAAGGAATGAAAGCAAAACAGACAGAAAGAAGGAAGGAAAGAAAAAAAGAAAGACAGACAGACAGAATGAAAGAAGGAAAGAAAGAAAGAAAGAAAAACAGGTGCTAAGTACTGCATAGTTTTGACAGATCGTCACAACTGTCATGATTGTTTTTTCTCTCTCTCCTTTTCACGTTTAATTCACAGGTTGGTTAAGGTCGGACGTCTTTTGAAGGGAAAGAGTGTGCCGGTGGCATTAACAAACACTCGGCTCAGTCTCCAAGCCAACATGAAAGGAACTGGTGTGTCTCCGCCATCTGTGAAAATATGCAACTTTCGCTCTTCAAAAGGCATCGTGTTGAAAATGGCAAGATGCAAGCAAGGGGGAGAGAGCACCGGGGGAGAAGAAAGAGGGAGGGAAGGGAGGGGTTCACCTGGGGAATTATTTCTAGGTATCGAGGAAGGGCAAGGGGTGGGTGAGAAGGAAGGGGAAGGGGGTTCAAAAGGTGACGAGGCCGATGTTTATTGTTCATATCCGCTTCCTTGTTGACATTACTGCAACGAAAAACGGGTGTCTGACAGGTGATTTCAAAGCCCTTAGCGGGCCTTTGGAGTTCACCCGGTTTATGCAAGCATGTCAAGTTGTGAGTCACGGTTTGAACTGCGATCGTCTGAAGTTATTGAGGAAAGTGAACCCAGTGATAAAGGGACATTACTGTTGTGGCGCAGACAACGGTGCACTAGAAACAGCGCCACCCTCTGCGCAGATTGAGACGTGTCATAAGCAAGTTGTGTTTGATGTATAAAGTGCTGTCCACAGTTTCTTGATGTGCAAGGGCTGTTTACTAAATAATGGCAGCGTTACACGCTATAAACTCAACCGTGCCGAAATCACTACAAAGGGAAAGCTATCAAACAGGATTTTCAATATGAGGCTAAATCACTACAAAGGGAAGTTATCCAAAAGGATTTTCAATATGAGGCTCCTTTCCAAAACCCAGAAGGTAGCCTCCCTTTGAAAGACAACTTCTTTACGTCAGATATTAAGGTCGGATGCGTTGGAAGGTACATTTGTCAAGTTGGGTGCTTCTTTGGAACAATATAGAGCATTAATTTGTTTTCCCGATGATACTTTGATCCTAGAAACCACTACGGACAGCAATACTGGTTGAAGGCGAGTGGGCGTAGTTCTTCCCCGCAAAGGGTCATTGTGGCGGGATACACCGGAAGGAAATCACTTCCAACTGTTTCATTAACTTTGAGTTGCCTCTCCTGCTTCCCAGCCGATCCAATTCGTTTGGGTCCACGTTGAAGGGCATTTGAAAAACTGGATCAGGTCAAGACAAAAAAAAAGCTCTTAATTGTCAGATTTTGAGAGCCTAAGGATTCTCTTTCTGCTAAATATTCCTGCAAGATTTGGGATGAAAGAGAGACCACCGTGAAAGTCAGAAGAAGCCAACGCAGAACTGAAGGGAAAGTGGACTAAACACATGAACATGTTCCATCAGACAGATCACGGTACCCTTGGCTGTATATGGACACTGACTTTCGGTTTGAAGAAGAATAGTATTACGTGAGCCAAGGGCGTGGTTCTACTGCCACCACACAAAGCTGAAGCTGCCCCCTGAACTACTTCCTCGAAGGGTACCGAGTAGGTGAAACAAGGTTGTAACCATGCTTGAGGACTCAGAAGACAAGGTTGTGAGGTCAACCCAGATCAAGCGAAAGACTGGCAGACAATGGAAAATCTGGGAGGTTGTGGGCATGGCATTGGGTAACCTCAAGGACATCACAGAACACACACAAACCAACAGACAGAGGCTGGGGTCTGCAGGACATCACAGAACACACACAAACCAACAGACAGAGGCTGGGGTCTGCAGGACATCACAGAACACACACAAACCAACAGACAGAGGCTGGGGTCTGCAGGACATCACAGAACACACACAAACCAACAGACAGAGGCTGGGGTCTGCAGGACATCACAGAACACACACAAACCAACAGACAGAGGCTGGGGTCTGCAGGACATCACAGAACACACACAAACCAACAGACAGAGGCTGGGGTCTGCAGGACATCACAGAACACACACAAACCAACAGACAGAGGCTGGGGTCTGCGGAAACGCAGTAGGGGTCAAAGGCGAACGGGAAAGCAACGAGAGATGGTGGTACAACAGTTCAGTTCCAATTTAACATTTTTTTTTCTAATAGTCCAGTCGACCTCCGAGGGACATATCAGGATGCCATCTCCGTCACAGACACTTTCTACACATATATGTTTTTAAAAAAATCACGCGCACACGCCATCAAAATAGATGTTATGGAAACGTTATGAAAATGCTTTAAAATCTTTCTTTCGTAAAAATCTTAGATCAGATGAAAAATGTTTCTCTTTCAGCAATTCAGAAAATCACGTCAGGCAGGACAACTCTGAATAAGATTTTCATGAAGTCTGCTGTAAAATCCCAATGCGTGGTATATTACACAGAATGCACCATGAAGCTTCTTCACGTGTTGTTATATCGAGAGACACGTGTGGGTGTGAAAGGAGTGACCTGTGTGCAGTGGGCACAACACTATCTTCAGTACGCTTCCTTCCCCTCCCCCAACCCCCCCCCCCCTATCCCCCACCCCCGGGGCACGTTGTAAAAACATTCCAAGGTTTTGACGGATTTGAAAGAGTTTGTTATCCGTCTGCGTGTTCCAATCCTCTTGCCAGTGGCGTTTGATGTTCGTCTGAGCTGTAGGTTTCAGGTCGGTGAGAGGGATTGAGAATCTGTTCAACTTTTTATTGTGGCAAGTTGATCAACCCCCCCCCCCCCACCCCCCCATCCCCGTTGCATCAAAACGCCGTCATGACCGGGAACCCAAGCAAAAACTATGTTGTAGCCATCATCTTTCAGTGGGCTGTACTGTTCAGACAGTTTCAGCTGGGGAGGGTGCCTGAGGTTATGGCCAGCAATGGCCTTCACAGTGGAAAGCGGTACGAGAGAATGAAGAACTCGTGTTTTGATTTAGAAACTGCTTGAAGTACCAGTTCGGCAATGGAGATGGAGTTATCTGAGGGAATGTGTTCAGAACATCTCTGAGTGGGAGGGGACGAGCGGTAAGCAGCAGAAGTAACTCCATGGTCAGATTTGGAACCATCTGTACATATTCTGTGACAGTATGGACAGTTAGAACAAAGAACAATGTCTTGTGTGTCAGAGAGCTGGGTGGAGTCTTTGCAATATGAGGCCAGATCTGCGGATGAAGAAAGTCCATGATAGATCGTTTGTGATTCGTCCAAATTTCCAGACGACCCATCATGGACCAGAAGCTATGTCTGCACTGTTCAAAGGAGGGGGGGGGGGGGGGGGGGGGGGGATACGAATTCTCAAGAGTGGAATGGAACTCAGGTTGTTTAAATTTTTTTTCGAAACCTCAGGTCAAAAACAGACATAAACTGTTGTACGCGAAGTCATTCCGGCAGCTGAAGTTTGGAGAAATGTATTGAAATTGGCAGAGTTAAAGGAGAGGATTTATGGATGAATAACGAGACTCCTCCGATTACAATAGCTGCAGAAGAACTAAAGAAGTAGTAAAGGTGACAAACCGCTTCTAGAGTGACTGCCTATTTGACAACGTGCTTTTCTTTATCTTTGCAGCGGAAAATCTTCCAAAGGCCGACTCTCTGGTACTGACATACTATCACGTAAACTATCTTCATCTTGCTCGACCGAAACCGAGGAGTTCCATTAAACCATTTATCTGATTTAAAGACTTCTTAAAGTCTTCGGCAAAGGTTCAGCCCACGAAGTGTGATTAGAATAAACAAAAGAATACGAAACTGTTAGAGAGGCATGTATGAGATCAAACGAGGTACGGTACATACAAATATAAGCGTTGATATCTATCTGTCTGTCTGTCATCTATCTATCATCTATCTATCTATCTATCTATCTATCTTATCTATCTATCTATCTATCTGAACGCTTGTATATACATATATGTATAAATACACACATGTATGCATACATACATATCTATCTATCTATCTGTCTACATATATATGTGTGTGTGCGTATGTATAGATAGGTAGATAGATAGATATACAAATCCAAACGGATATAATATATATATATATATGTGTGTGTGTGTGTGTGTGTGTGTGTGTGTGTGTGTGTGTGTGTGTGTGTGTGTGTGTGTGTGTGTGTGTGTGATGTTGCAAGCAGACAACTCCCTCACAGGTGACATGTTTGTTTTTTTTTTCTCGCCTGTCCTGTTGACACCAGTGTGGACTTGTGGATGTGTCTGCCACAATCTCCCTACGGTCTACGTGTTACAGGAGGATGAATAAATCAAAATAGATAACAACGGAAAACGGCCAAAATCGATGTATGATGCTTCTCTCGGTCCTAGATCCTTGTATTATTGATGCCTGTTATGGAGAAGATTCCTCCCACGTGCGACAGACTCGCGATGCAGACCAACGCTCGTGACTATTAACCATTCTCTGTCTGTCTGTCTGTCTGTCTATCTACTCATCTACCTGTCCCGTCTCTCTCTCTCTCTCTCTCTCTCTCTCTCTCTCTCTCTCTCCTTGCTGTTTATTTATCTATCGATCGATCGATTTATCGATGTATCTATCGATGTATCTATCTATTTATCTTTCGATCGATCGATCTATCGATCGATCTGTCTATCTGTGTACCTATCTATCTATCTATCTATCTATCTATCTATCTTTTATTCTTATCTATCTATCTATCTATTCTATCTATCTATCTATCTATCTATTATCTATCTATCTATCTATATCTTTATCTCTCTGTCTGTATCTGTCTATCTGTCTGTCTCTCTATGTATGTACGTACGTATGTATGTATGTATGTAAGTAAGTAAGTATGTATGTATGTATGTATCTATGTACGTATGTATGTATGTATCTGTCTGCCCCCCCCCCCCCCATCTCCACTCACTCTCTCTCTCACTCTCTTGCTTTCCCTGTCTCTGTCTGTCTATCTGTCTGTCTCTCTATGTATGTATGTATGTATGTATGTATGTATGTATGTATGTATGTATGTATGTATGTATGTATGTACGTATGTATGTATGTATCTGTCTGCCCCCCCCCCCTCCACTCACTCTCTCTCTCTCACTCTCTTGCTTTCCCTGTCTCCGTCTGATTTACTGTCTGTCTACCTTTCTATCAATCTCTCTCTCTCTATCTCTCTATCTGTCTGTCTGTCTGTCTGGTTGTCTATCTGTGTGTGTGTGTGTGTGTTTGTGTTTGTTTTGTTGTTTGTTTGTTGTGTGTGTGTGTGTGTGTGTGTGTGTGTGTGTGTGTGTGTGTGTGTGTGTGTGTGTGTGCGTCTGTCTGTCTGTCTGGTTGTCTACCTGGTTGTCTGTCTGTGTGTCTGTCTGTGTGTGTGTGTCTGTCTGTCTGGTTGTCTGTCTGATTGTCTGTCTGTGTGTCTGTCTGTGTGTGTGTCTGTTTGTATATCTGTCCGTTCTCCTGTAGAGATTTCGAAGTTATTGCGCAGTCAATTTTATGCCGTCAAAAGGTCTTTTTCCCTCCCGAGGACTTGGTTATTATGAACATCAGCCACACGCGCATGCATGCCGACCTATTCACACGCACACACACACACACACACACACACACACACACACACACACACACACACACACACACACATTGACAAAGACACAGAACAGACAGACGGATGGACAGAAACACACACACACACACACACACACACACACACACACACACACCACACACACAGCAGCGCGCCACGCACGCACGCACGCACGCACGCACACACACACACACACACACACACACACCACACCACACACACACACACACACACACACACACACACACACACACATTTCTCTCTCTCTCTCTCCTCTCTCTCTCTCTTCTCTCTCTACGGCATGAACACACACACACACACACACACCACACACACACACACACACACACACACACACACACACACACACACACACACACAACAGAGTGAATTGCGCACGATCACATACACACAACATGGCGATTCACACACACACACACACACACACACACACACATACACACACACACACACACACACACACACACACACACACACACACAACACACACACACACACAATGAATTGCGCACGAACACATACACACAACATGGCGATAGACACACACGCACACACACACACACACACACACACACACACACACACACACATCACACACACACACACACACACACACACACACACACACACACACACACACACACACACACTCACTCACTCACTCTGCGTACGCACATGCACTGAGGCAACCATGAACACAGACAGGTGCGCTTGCACACACGCACAGACATACGCTCTCTCGCGCTTGCACACACGCACGCACTCACACACGCGCAGTCAGGCACGCGTGCGTGCTCTCTCTCTCTCACACACACACACACACAACACACACACACACACAACACACACACACACACACACACACACACACCACACACACACACACACCACACACACACACACACACACACACGCACACACACACACACACACACACACAGCACACACACACACACACACACACACACACACACACACACACACACACACACACCACACACACCACCAGACTCTCTCCGAGTAAAAAGCTCTGCTTGTTTCTCTCATAAAGAATGTATTTGTTCGTTCACCGTTGGCGCCTTCACCGCTCCGTTAAACAAAGTGCTGTAGTGGACGGAAGCGGGCATGGAATGGCTGAGACGTGAAGAGGAAAAAGAAAGGAACCACAGAGGAACAAAGCACGAACAAAAATGAGAAGAAGAACCGAATTGTATGGGAGATGACAAATTCTAAAGGCGACAATTGCTGTTTTCCCCAGGAATAAACCGTCAAGGAAATAGCGAAAAGAGTAAAAACTAGTATTATCCTAGGATTTACAACTATTTCCCCCAGGGATTATAGTGTTTTCCTCGGAATCATAACTGTTTTTCTTTTTTTTTTTCTTCTAGTGATAATAACTGTTATCTCAAAGGATTCACCCCATTTTCTTTGGAACAATGACTGTTATGTCTGTTTACGAGAAGAAAACAGTTACTATCTCGAAGTAAGCGTCATTAACAAGGAAAATACCTGTGATCGCTCTTTGCCATGACAATCGTATGGGGAAAATCATATTCCCTAAAGTTATCACAAAAATTTTCCTGTCAATGTTGTTTTCCTTCAGAATTATTCCCATTTTCTCCACGAAAATCGGAAAAACACCAACGATCCTTGTGGAAACAAGGAAAACCTATATCATGCTGAGAAAAACAGTCAGTTTGTTGAAGAAGAGGCATAACTGTTTTCCAGAAAGAACATAATAATAATAATGAATACTTATATAGCGCCTATTCTCGGCTAGAGACCAAGCTCTAAGCGCTTTATAATCAACACTCGTTTACACAACGGGCTGCCTACCTGGGTAGTGCCGACTGAAGAGCTGCCAGCTGGCGCTTCATTCAGTCGTTTCCCGTGTCATCCAGTCAATATCGTCCAATATTGTTCACTCAGTTTCTTTACTTCCTTCATTCTTTCCATTTCTCACGCAGGATGCATGCTATGTGTAACGTGTCATCCATACCAACGGCCAAACTGACCTACTCTTCCGAAAGTTGGTGATGGGATTTTACGTGTGTGCAAGATATTATGCGTGCGTTCACACACGGAACCTCGGTTTATATAGTCTCATTCGAAGGACTGTATGGGAAATGGAGTCAGAACCAATGTTAACTCCGAGGGAAAAAATCCCCCTGTACCGAAACGCCCCCGGCGGAGGTTCGAACCCGCAACCCCATGATCACCAAGATTACGAGTCCGGCGCTCTACCAACTGAGCTATTCCGGCTCCCCAATATAACGATTTTCCCTGGAAAACAATCAAAATCAGTTTATGAAGCCAGTAAACTTCCATAGAAATTGATGGGGACGAAGGGCTGGTTGTGGAAGAGGAGAAATAAGAGAGAGAGAGAGTGGAAGGCGGAGGAACAGATGGAGACTTGCTTAAAAGCCAACTGGACGTGTAAATTGGTCAAAGAGGGAAACGGCAGGAAATGGGAGTTATCCTTTGTTTAATAATGCTGGGTGGAGATCGTTATTGTCTGTCAGGCGTACAGTTCCTTGCTATTGGTCCACTGTACGTTGTGTGGCGTCCCTTCGTGTGTAGTATGTGGGTCTGTGTGTGTGTGTGTGTGTGTGTGTGTGGTGTGTGTGTGTGTGTGTGTGTGTGTGTCTGTCTGTCTGCGTGTCTGTATATCTGTGTGTGTGTGTGTGTGTGTGTGTGTGTGTGTGTGTGTGTGTGTGTGTGTGTGTGTGTGTGTGTGTGTGCGTGCGTGTGTGCATGTATATGTGTGTGTGTGTGTGTGTGTGTGTGTGGTGTGTCTGTGTCTGTGTTTGTCTGCGTGTCTGTATATCTGTGTTTCTCTCTCTCTCTGTATTTGTGCGTGTGTGTGTGTGTGTGTGTGTGTGTGTGTGTGTGTGTGTGTGTGTGTGTGTGTGTGTGTGTGTGTGTGTGTGTGTGAGTGTGAAAGAGAGAGAGAGAGAGAGAGAGAGAGAGAGAGAGAGAGAGAGGAGAGAGAGAGAGAATGCGAATACGAGTACGAACACGGATAGGAATATGAATGATTTAATGTGTCAGGGTTCTGGCCCCTTGACACAGTATGGTATATGGCGTCAGGAGCGGATATGAAAACGGAAATGAATACGAACAATAGTTCATACGATAATAATGGACATATTCTTCGCGTCACGGAATCCACATCGCGGTATAGTGTTCACTGGAAATGACAAACCGGCGCTGTCAATGTGGTACCTAGGGTGATGCGCGGAAATGACGTCACAGTCCATCACGACAGTTGCAGATGGAGTGATGTCGTTTCCAGGGTTGTCAGTCGGGATTTTCATTCTCACCAGCTGTGGAATCATCCTCCCGTCTGATGCCGAGTCGCAGTCTGTCCACTTCTTTTCATGTTTCTTGTAAACACTTCAGTATTTCCCTGCATGTCTCATACGACAAGCCGGAAGCTTTGGGACTGTCCCCGTTTTTCTCACACGAGATGTGCATGTCTGGCACTATCCAAAATACTCTCTGTGTGGTCTGTCAATGGAGCAGACTGGGGTAAACGGCTAATTCACAATACGCAGTCGCATGTTCGTGTTTACCAACCGCAACTTCCAGAGTCAGATCACTTTCACTCACAGTGACTCTATGCTGGTCAGCGCTACACACAGTGTTGTGACAATGGTCGGCGGATCGTGTCGACCCTAGATGTTCAGGACTGTTACTGGTAGCATCTCCAGGGAATGTATCAAAAGCAGTCAAGTTTTCTGTGGTGTAAAATAAACTGGGATGGTGGTGTTGGTACAAAAAGACCAGACTTGGAGGCAGAATCGGGGCCGGAATAGCTCAGTTGGTAGAGCGCCGGACTCGTGATCCTGGGGTTGCGGGTTCGAATTTCGGTACAGAGGGATTTTTCCCTCGGAGGTAACATTGGTTCTGACTCTATTCCCCATACAGTCCTTCGAATGAGACTATAAACCGAGGTTCCGTGTGTGAACGCACGCACAACATCTTGCACACACGCACGTAAAATCCCATCACCATCTTTCGGAAGAGAAGGCCAGTTTGGCCGTTGTTATGGATGGCACGTTACACATAGCATGCACCTTCCCCGAAGATGGAGTATGGCTGCTTTAATGGCGGGGTTAAAAAAAAAAACGGTCATACACACAAAACTCCACTACCTGTCTATACAGGCAGTGTCCGCAGGAGTATCAGTCTGCGTACGCAGAAAGAAAGAAAGAAAGAAAGGAGGTAGAATCACTTGTCTTCTTCTATGCTCTCGAAGCTCTGTATTCCTCAGCTCTCCTCCTGTCTCTGATAACTGGCGATGGGCATTTTGTTCTGTACACGACACGATCACTCCTTGTCACAGGGGGACTGGCCTGGCCTGCTGTCTTCAGTCGAAGCACCACTACAAGTCGGTCTTCTCCACCTTCGTTTTTCAACGACAACAAACACAGTTCTGTAACAAACGAGTTCAAGGCATTCTCTAAACGAGATGGCAGTCCAACAACTGGCATACTGAAAGCGAGTTTCGTGAAATAACCAGAAAACAGGCATCTATTTTTTAATTGTCCTTTTGCTGGTTACAAAGCAAGGGGGGGCTTTCTTGTATTGGAGTGTGTGTGTGTGTGTGTGTATGTGTGTGTGTGTGTGTGTGTGTGTGTGTGTGTGTGTTGAGAGAGAGAGAGAGAGAGAGAGAGAGAGAGAGAGAGAGAGAGAGAGAGAGAGAGAGAGAGAGCACAGCATGAAAATGACCACTCTGGCTCGGATCCTGAAAGAGCACTGTGTGCAGACACTCACTCTTGGAATTTCTCCCTGGGGTCATCCTCGGCCGTTACATAGGCGCGTTCCGACAGATCACGTGATCCACGGGCCAACAGTTTCCGGCTCATTACGTCCTTCGCCGCCATGATTCCTTTTATCTGGCATCTTATCCTCCAGGGTATGCCTTTCTGGCACCTCTCCTTCTCCTCCTCCTCCTCCACCTTCTCCTTTCTCCTCCTCCTCCTCCTCCTTCCCTTCCTTCGCTTCGTCTTTTACCACCACCCCTCCTCCTCCTCCTCTTCCTCCTCCTCCTACCACCACCTCCTCCTCCTCGTCCTCCTTCTCTCCAGCTGCAGTCAGCTAGGGTGATGGAGAATATGGATTCTTTGTCTGCTTTTCAACAGTTCAGAGACCCAGTTACAGGTTTTCTGTTGTTTCGGTTCAGAACAAAGAGGAGTACCGTTGGCTACTCCACACTAGATGGGCGCTTGGAGAATGTAGACCTACGTCACAGTCAAAGGGAGCCTGGATTCACGCTTTGATCACAGTCAAAGGGAGCTTGGATTCACGCTTTGATCTCAATCCACCCTGAATGTAGCGTCACGGTCAAAGGGAGCCTGGATTCACGCTTTGATCTCAATCCACCCTGAATGTAGCGTCACGGTCAAAGGGAGCCTGGATTCACGCTTTGATCTCAATCCACCCTGAAATGTAGTGGGAAAAAAAAAGAAGTTGCGGTTTAGGTAATGTTGGAGGGGGAAAAAGACATTTTAGTTGGTAGGGTATTATTCTATACATTTATGAAACAGCTGTGCGAAAGTCATTAAAGGAGTGGAAACAAAAGTATCATTTCCATCAGGGGCAGCAGTAGCAGGTGTGGTCTAAATGAATGTCTCCTGGAAGTACGTTTTTTTGCGAAAGATTATGGAAACTATTGAAAACAAAACACCAAAGTTTCGGTCACTATCGACTTTTTTTTTTTTTATTATAACACGAAATGCATCACTTTAGAGATAATAACCCATCTACAAACAGTAACACCATCATGTCCATCTTCCATGAAAACCGTGTAATACCTCTGGTGAAAACATCATGGATCTGACATTTGATTGGGTTCCGCTCAAGAGATAATTTCATAGGTTCTTTTTAAGGACAAATCAGATTTTGTTTTTGTTTTTCTTAAGCAAGTTTGATAGAATCGGTTCAGGGTTTTTGTCTTAATCCCGATGACAGACAAACAGCCCGGTGAACTGACAAACAGCCTGGTGAAATGACAAACAGCCTGGTGAACTGACAAACAGCCTAGTGAACTGACAAACAGCCTGGTGAACTGACAAACAGCCCGGTGAACTGACAAACAGCCCGGTGAACTGACAAACAGCCTGGTGAACTGACAAACAGCCCGGTGAACTGACAAACAGCCTGGTGAACTGACAAACAGCCTGGTGAACTGACAAACAGCCCGGTGAACTGACAAACAGCCTGGTGAACTGACAAACAGCCCGGTGAACTGACAAACAGCCCGGTGAACTGACAAACAGCCCGGTGAACTGACAAACAGCCCGGTGAACTGCCAAACAACCCCGTGAACTGACAAACAGTCCGGTGAACTGACAAACAGCCCGGTGAACTGACAAACCAGTGGGTGTCGGTGAAAACCTAACCTTGCTGGTGGAGATAATTTCAACCAGTAAAGTTTGTTTTCTGCTTTCTCTCTACTAATGACTCTGTTAACGTATTCAGAGAGAGAGAGAGAGAGAGAGAGAGAGAGAGAGAGAGAGAGAGAGAGAGAGAGAGAGAGAGAGAGAGAGAGAATTAACGCGCCCACTTTCAACAGACTCACGCAAACGGAAATAGTCATTGATTTGCTGCGTAGCGAAGCGTCTTGTAATAATCGAGGCAGGGCATATTTAAAAGGCGTGCACACAAAAACCCATCACTTGTTTAAACTGTAATCAGACAGTCTCAGCAGGGAGCGTGAGGATTTGATTCCCATAAAAAACCAAGTCACGTTGGAAATCAATGTGCTCGCATGTTGCTTGATTGAACACTTTCCTGTGGAGTCCCTTTGCGCGTGCCAGAAGAAAACAAGAACGACAACTCAAGTGGGACTTTCATGTCAAGTTGCACTATACCGTTTTGTGTGACAGTGCAGTGTGCTGTTTTGTACTACATTGGATTGGATTGTACCATATTGGACTGTGTTACATGACGTTGGGCGGTGTTGTATTATACGGGACTGTATTGCATTCGATCTGTCAAGTGGTGTCATAAACACAGAGTAAAGAACGTGTTAAAAAAATGTTGATTATAGATTGTATACTTTGGAAGTGATTATAAGTAGTTCGATCTACCAAAAGTGTAACAAACACAGAGAGTAAAGAACGTTTCAACAAAGGTCACCATACATACACTTTGGAGTTCATCATCCGTCATTTTTTGGACGTGACTAACATCAGCAGCATACATCACAATCAGAAACAATGGAAAGAAAAAAAATCAGACCCAGAATTCCTTGCAATACGCATGGAAAGTGACACTGAATCTTGATTCCATCCGACTTGGGCTGCAACTGTCTCACATGCCGGTTGGGGTGGGGGTGGGGGATGGGGGTGGGGAACGCGTTGCGAATTATGCGCCTTTGGTACAAAACACCTAGCTCACCGTCATGAACCACCGGCCCTTTCAACATAGTGTGTACAGACCCTTAAAGCAGACGAATGATGGAGCGAGGGCAAGGAAGGTTTAAGATGGAGGGGACTGGGCATGGGGGAGGCGGAGTGGATGGGAGGGAGGGGGTGGAACTAGTACGTGTTATGTATTCTACTTCTTTTTAATAAGTGGTTGATTTCTGGATGGATTTACTTTGTTTTTATATCATGTTTATACATTTTGTGCTTTGACATTATACAGCGCTGAGAGCTTGAACAAATCCTCACTGTCATCATCATCACCATCATCATCATCATCATCATCATCATCATTATCGGTAGAAGTAGTAGTAGTAATAGTAGTAGTAGTAGTAGTAGTAGTAGTAGTAGTAGTAGCAGTAGTAGTAGTAGCAGTAGTAGTAGTAGTAGTGTTATTGTTATCATCATCATTATCTGCAGCAGCAGCAGCGGCAGTAGCAGCAGCAGTAGTTGTAGTATTAGTAGTATTTCATCATCATCATCATCATCATCATCATCATCATCATTGTCATTATTATTATTATTATTATTACTATTATCATCATCATTGTCATTATTATTATTACTATTATTATTATTGCTATTATTATTATCATTATTATTATTAGTAGTAGTAGTATGGTTTTGTTATCATTATTATTATTCTTTTTATTGCTGTCGTTGTTTTCATTATTTTGTCAACTGTATCTAGCAAACGAATGCTTGATAGCGTGGGAAGCTTTCTACACCCCCCCCCCCCCCCCCCCCTCCTATTCTTTCTTCATGGTTACATCTTCTGTATCTTCTTATGTTGTTTCACCTTTTCCAACCCACCACCCACTCCTGCTCCCCCCCCCCCCCCCCCGCCCACATGCGTGCTGTGATGGCGCTTTTTTCCATATCATGTGACAGAGAGAGGAATACAGGGTGTGCAGGGAGAATTTGGAAACCCTCTGCTGCTTTAAATAGTATTTATCTGTCTCGGGGTTTCCCCCTCTGCTGCTTTAAATAGTATCTATCTGTCTCGGGGTTTCCCCCTCTGCTGCTTTAAATAGTATCTATCTGTCTCGGGGTTTCCCCCTCTGCTGCTTTAAATAGTATCTATCTGTCTCGGGGTTTCCCCCTCTGCTGCTTTAAATAGTATCTATCCGTCTCGGGGTTTCCCCCTCTGCTGCTTTAAATAGT
>CM065742.1:46611458-46616458 GCA_033310375.1 Conus canariensis
CAAAAAAAAAAAAAAAAAAAAATCAAAGGTAATTCAGGAGTTTCGTGCCCTGACCAACTGCCACCCAGCGTTGAGTTTGCTATGGGCTCAATTTGGGAAGACATGGACCACACAATCGAGTCTCATTCGCTTAATGGATGTGTCTCAGAGAGCTTTGTTCTAATTTCCTGACCAACACTGAATATGTCTGTATCTCTCGGGCCAGGTTGATGCCGGGATGCGTTGTGAACGTAATAGAGCTTAGAGTACAGCCCTGCCATGCAGTCTCAGACCAGAATGGACATCCGTAGCATCATCTTCATCATCCTCATCCTCATCGATCAGCATGAAAAAGAAGTCTGAAATTCTGTGACCTTTCATGCCCTGCTCTTATGGTGTGACCTCAGTTTTGATCAGCTCTCCACATTGATGACCTTGGTCTGATTCTGTTGGGATCACCGATATCGGCAAATTCATGTGTTATTGGACGGACGTGGTGGCGCCTTCCGGAGGGAGAGTTCACTCACGCTGACTCTGCAACTAAGCAATTATTGTCGTCAGCAGGGAGCTTAGAGGTGGTTTCCTGGGTATGTTGGATCAGAACAAACACCCCTGAACACCACCGAAGTGACTCGGTAGCAGTGCAGTGTCTCCTCCGGTGGGTTGCCTCTTGACGACTTGGCATTAAGCGAATGAGACTCGATTGTGTGGTCCATGTCTTCCCAAATTGAGCCCATAGCAAACTCAACGCTGGGTGGCAGTTGGTCAGGGCACGAAACTCCTGAATAGTTCTGATAGGAATCGAACCCAGCCCTCCGCGACGCTAACCACTTCGCCACGGCGGATCGTAGCTTGCAAAATATTTGTGTTTGTCACTGTACACATTTCGATTCTCTGTGAGAAAGTGTATAGAGATGAATGGTTCATTACATTTATGTATCATGAAGCGTCCCGCCTTTCCCTGAAGATAAAATACAGGTGTAAGCCAGTGCGTCTCATCCACATACCTGTACAGGAAAGTCAGTATCTGGTGCTGTGAGGCGATTTTGTTGTTAGTACACTGGAACAGTCAGGTTGTGCAGGTAAAAGAAGTGGTAGAAATCTTGTAAACCTTGAATTGGAAATTTGTTCTGATGTCGATGTCTCCCACAGAATCGACCTACATGCGTTCTAATCTCCAAAAAAGTATCACTTCCGGGTCACTGAGCCGTGATTGGTTGTTAATTCGAATGGTGCATGTGCTGGTTCTGGCTTCCTGTGTTTCCATCAAGTTACATTTGTTCGATTCATAAGGCTTAGAAGTTGGATAGAGGGACATAAATAGCTGAGTATAAGAATCAGAAACCTAAAACCTCAAATGGTTGACACTTTATTGACAACCATATCAGCCAAAAAGGCAGGTGAAAGACAAATATCACACGACTAGTTTTGCGCTCAGGTGTGTTTGGGGACGTAGAGAATGCTACGTGAGTGGTTCAGACAGTCAGGTAGATAGTGAGTAGAGACAGAAGGCACGTCTAACACTGCACCGAAACGCCAGAGTCCAGTTAAATCTGCATTTATTTATTTTCTTCTGCACTAGGGAGAGTACCGTTAGCCAAGCCCAATTCTATGTTGATGCACCTAGACAAGATCCTAGCCTCGTAATTATAAACCTAAGATTAACAAATAAACCTGGAGTCACATTTACCTTGTAACAAGCAGAGTATCGCTGAGGCCCAAGTGCACGACGGTTCAGATGCCAGGGAGAGAGCGAGAGCGGAAGTTGATATCTTTAGTTTAAATAGCTTTTTGCCCAAGTCTGATTTGAATAACCGTGGCGTGGCACTGGACATTATCAAGGTCTGATTTATTATGACCAACTGCTCGGGAGGGGGGAGGGTGGAGGAGGAGGGGCGTGGAAATGTGAGGAGTGGGGTGAGGTGGGGGGGGGGGGGGGCGGGAGGACTAAGAATGTTCGCCCATCGCGCAGTCCACCGTGGGGCCGTTAATTTTACAGTCTTCCTGACGTGGCATCAACCTTTTGATCAAGGCGATCCCGTTAGAACAAGGGGATGGCTCTAGAACATGGCATCACTGTACCCTAAGACTGGCCATTGAAATCGCCCGTGTGAATGGCTGAGTGGTGTGTGTGTGTGTGTGTGTGTGTGTGTGTGTGTGTGTGTGTGTGTGTGTGTGTGTGTGTGTGTGTGTGTGTGTGTGTGTGTGTGTGTGTGAGCGTGTAGCTCCTATGTATATCGCTCTGTGATACAAGCATGAACGTATACAAAATGTTCAGGGTCAGGACGTCAAGCACAAAAACCAGACACTACATATTATCATTATTGAGAGTGTTTATGTAGCAAGCTCTAGGTGCCTCAGAATTCATGCTCTGGTGTACACAACGGGTTGCCTACCTGTGTAGAGCCGACTGAAGAGCTGCCTGCTGGCGGTATTTTCAGTCATATACCGTGCCATTCAGTGGAACATGAGTCGTGCAGCTTGTCACTCATTCTTTCCATTCACAGAGGATGCATGTTATATGTATACTTGTCATCCATACCAAGGGCAGAACTGGTCTTGCCTTCCGGAATTTTGGTGATGGGATTTTACATATATGCAAAATGGAATGCCTGCGTTTACTCACGGAACCTCACTTTATAATCTCATACGAAGGAATTTTCCGGAAATGGAGTCAAAGCCAATGTTAACCCACCGCGGGGGCGACATCCTCTTGTTCCGAAACGATTGGGCGGAGATTCGAACCTGTAACCCCCCAGGATCACGAGTCGTTCGGCACACCACCACTGACCTCTTTCGGCTCTTCAAGACGCACAGCCCAGCCAGCTCTGTGGTCTTCCCTTATCAATCAGCTGGTTACTTTTTTTTTTTCTTTTGGTCTCGTTCTGTCTATATGTCTATCGAGTTTCGTTGTTTTTGTCTCTGCTAGCCTCTCCCCCCCCCCCTTGCCCCCCGTCCTCCTGTCCCCTTTCTCCCCCCCCCCCCCCCCCCCCCCCCCCCGTCATGTGCGAGTCTGCTTTTGTCTATGTGCCTGTCTTTGACCCTACGTCTATCTGTCTGTGTGTCTGTCTGTGTGTGTCTATTGTCTGTCTGTGTGTCTGAATGTTATCTGTGTGCGTGTGTGTGCGTGTGTGTGGTGTGTGTGTGTGTGTGTGTGTGTGATGTGTGTGTGTGTGTGTGTGTGTGTGTGTGTGTGTGTGTGTGTGTGTGTGTTGTGTGTGTGTGTGTGTGTTGTGTGTGTGTGTGTGTGTGCATGTGTGTATGTGTCTGTCTGCCTGTCTGTCTCTGTTCTGTCTCTGTCTGTCTGTCTGTCTGTCTCTGTCTCTCTCTCTCTCTCTCTCTCTCTCTCTCTCTCTCTCTCTCTCTCTCTCAGTGCTTATTGTCAAGTACATTTATACTCTTTATTACCCGTTCTCTGTACGTTTACGGGTTCCTGGAAATAAGAACGATACACTCAATCCATTTTTTCGGAAAACAGTTATAACCATCGTTGATTAGACAACTGTTTTCTAAGTTTTATTCTCCCCCCCTCCCCCCTCCATCCCCGTCTCGGTTCCGAACCCCCCCCCCCCCCCCTCTACAATATTCCCCAACAAATCACTCATTGTTTTTTTCTTACAAAGTTAGGGTGGATTTTGTTTTAATTATCCGGATCCTGTGGACACCAGCTTCGCCTTCATTGCTGACATGGTCCTTCACGATGACAAACTATTTGTCAGGAAAATCAACAGACAGTCCCTGACACGAGGGTTCCACCCAACCAGGGCATCTCAGTGTCAGTGGAGAGAATTAACAGGTTGGTGAGGCAGACCTGGCTGGACACTACGTCAGAGTCAGTGCCAGACAGACATTTGACGTGGAGTGCAGTCTCAAGAGCACTGTTTTTCTCCTTCCTTCCTCCTCCTCCTGCTCCTCCGCCTCCTCCTCTTCCTTCTTCTTCTCTTTCTTCTTCTGTGTGTGTGTGTGTGTGTGTGTGTGTGTGTGTGTGTGTGTGTGTGTGTGTGTGTGTGTGTGTGTGGTGGTGGTGGTGGTGGTGGTGGTGTGTGTGTGTGTGTGTGTGTGTGTTTGTCTGTATGTCTGTGTCTGTCTGGCTGTCTGTCTGACTGTCTTTCTCTCTGTCTGTCTGTCTCCTGTCTGAACGTCTGTCTGTCGGTCTGTCTGTCTTTCTCTTTGTATGTCTTTCTGTCTCTGTCTGTCTTTCTGTCTCAGTCTGTCTGTCTGTCGGTCTGTCTGTCTGCCTGCCTGCCTGTCTGTCTGTCTGTCTGTCTGTCTCTGTCTATCTGTCGGTCTGTCTGCCTGTCTGTCTGTCGGTCTCTTTCCATCTGTCTGTCTGTCTCTCGCTCTGTCTGTCTGTCTGTCTGTCTCTCCTGCACTCTCTGTCTCTCTCTCTCTCTCTCTCTGTCTCCTTCTGTCTGTCTCTTACTCTGTCCGTCTGTCTGTCTGTCTGTCCGTCTGTGTGTCTCTCTCTCTTCCCCCTCTCTCTGTCTCCATCTGTCTGTCTCTCACTCTGTCTGTCTGTCTGTCTGTCTCTCACTCTGTCTGTCTGTCTGTCTCTCACTCTGTCTGTCTGTCTGTCTGTCTGTCTGTCTTCTGTCTCTCTCTCTCTCTCTCTCTCTCTCTCTCTTCCCCCCTCTCTCTGTCTCCATCTGTCTGTCTCTCACTCTGTCTGTCTGTCTCTCACTCTGTCTGTCTGTCTGTCTGTCTCTCTTCCCCCCTCTCTCTGTCTCCATCTGTCTATCTCTCACTCTGTCTGTCTGTCTGTCTCTCACTCTGTCTGTCTGTCTGTCTGTCTCTCACTCTGTCTGTCTGCCTGTCTGTCTCTCTCCATCTGTCTGTCTGTCTCTCACTCTGTCTGTCTGTCTGTCTGTCTGTCTGCTCTCTCTCTCTCTCTCTCTCTCTCTCTCTCCTCTCTCTCTCTCCTCTCTCTCTCTCTCTCTCTCTCCTGTCTGCCTTCCCTGCAACTCATCAACTCATGTGGCAGCAATCCCCTGGTTCAGTGTCCCTGTGTTTAGCAAAGCGTT
>CM065742.1:46621458-46623958 GCA_033310375.1 Conus canariensis
CCCATGGTATTGTATACACAAGGATGGATGATCAAAGATCTGGTTGCCCATCACCGGGAACTGTTTGGACCAGCGTTTCCAAAGAAAGGGTAGATGCATACTGAACATCTGCATACATGTGCCTGCAATCAATCCATCTACCTATCCTTCCCACACAGCCATCCACCAGTCTATCCATCCATCCATCCATCCATCCCACCGCCGTACCCAGCCCGTTATCCATCCACCCACCCACTCACCTACTTACCTATTACATCGTCAAATACTCTCATGATTCCCCCGCTTATACTCTCTCTCTCACACACACACACATTTAGATGTATACCTAGAGACATGATGTCTCCGTCTCCCCATCCATTAATCCACGCGTATATCAGTGCATCGCCTGCTGATCTTCCTACTCTTCTGTCTAAACATCTGTTTGTGACATTGGTAAAAGTGCGGGTCTGATTTTCTGTCTTTCTGCATTTCTAAGCCAAACTGTTTGCTGCCTCACACACACACACACACACACACACACACACACACATACACACACACACACACACACACACATGCACGCACGCACACACACACATGCACACACACACACACGCACACACACACACACACACACACACACACACACACACACACACACACACATGCACGCACGCACACACGCACGACTCACCCCTCATCCCCTCCGTTTCCCTCCCTATCTTTCCTCACCAACCCACTCCGCCCTCATCATCTCCCCCCCCCCCCTCCCCCACTTCCATCAAACCAAGCAATCAACGAAACCGTTGTATGGATCATCAAGTCACACAGATGAACGATCAAAGATCGGTCCGCCCATCACTTTAAACAGCTCGGACACAACGTTCTCCCAGGAAAGGTAAGCTGCATACACTGCATTTTTACCGTTATCTTCATGAAGCAGAGAGAAATGGAAAATGAGACTCAACCAAAATAAAAGATGGACCCTACATTATTCATATTTATCAAATCATGCCCAACTCTCTCTCTCTCTAAAAAAAAAAAATTCCATCCATAGTTCCAGACCCAGTAGCATTAGCGCTGCAAGATACCCCCTGTAAAATGGTAGAGAAGACAATGGCATGGATGTAGGGGAAGACACGTCCACACACAAATGGAATGGCGGGCTGATCAGAGCGCCTCAGGGGACGGCTGTTGGATTGCCAGAGAAACAGAGGGGAAAAGTCAGACACTGGTGCTTCTGGGTGAGCAGAGCAAATGGACGGGCTGGTAAAGGGTGAGGATTACGTGGGACATGAGAAGGGTGGAAAAAGGAGAGTGGAGAGGGTGAGTAGGAGAAAAGGAAGTGTTGTGTGTGTGTGTGTGTGTGTGTGTGTGTGTGTGTGTGTGTGTGTGTGTGTGTGTGTGTGTGTGTGTGTGTGTGTGTGTTGAGTATGGAAAGATTTGTTCAACTTTTAAACTGTCCATCTTTGTACTGTCTGTCTTGTCTGTCTCCTTGTCTGTCTATCTGTCTGTCTGTCTCTCTGTCTCTCTCTTTCTCTCTCTCTCTCCCTCTCATGCATACACACATCCAGTCCTCTCACATACAGACATACATATGCATTCAAATTGGAAAGATAATCCATTCATCCATGCATTTGTTCACTTCTTCAACCTGGCTTTCCAGCTTCCCATCAATCCATCCATTGGAAGCCCCCCCCCCCCTTTTCCATCCTTCCATCCAAATATTCACCACATTTATCTATTTATCCATCCACCCTACCCATCCATCAATCCAGTTTCCTCCACACTACTCATCTGCCTACCCAGCTCATCCACCCACCCTCCAAGTATTCCATCCCTCCATTCATCCACCCACCCACCATCCCCCTACTCTTCTGTGCACATCATGACACACAAACATGTCCATCATTAACCCGTCATACACACAGACACATATTTGCCTTCATGCTAAGATATATCCAGCAGAAAGATTGTCAGGTCACACAGACGAACGATTCAAAATCAGGCAGCCCTTCACTTTAAACAGTTTGGACACAACTTTCTCCCTGGAATGGCAAGCTGCATACACTGCATTGTTACCGTTATGTTTATGAAGTGGAAAGAAACGCAGAAGGAGACTCAACCACAAGAGCACACAGGCCCAACAGTGTTCATGTTTTTCAAATCACACCCATGTCTTTATTTAAAAAATAAATCCATCATTCATCCAGTGCTGAATGCGGTCTTCTCCAAAATAATGGAGAGGACAATAGCATAGGCGTGGGGGGAAAAACCGTAACACACAAATGGAATGGCCGGCTGATCAGAGCGCCTAAGGGAATGGACGTTGGGTTGCCACAGCAACAGAGGGGAAAAGTCTGACACTGGTGATTCTGGGTGAGCAGAGCAAATGGACGGGCTGGTAAAGGGTGAGGATTACGTGGGACGTGAGAAGGGTGGAAAAAGGAGAGTGGAGAGGGTGAGTAGGAGAAAGGAAAGTGAGTGTGTGTGTGTGTGTGTGTGTGTGTGTGTGTGTGTG
>CM065742.1:46628958-46631458 GCA_033310375.1 Conus canariensis
TATAGGCCTATCTTATAGTGACCCGCAAGTTTGGTACATGTACGTATCAGACACTGCGCGCGTGATAAGTGATTACTTTGTTAGGTCGTGTGAATCGTATGCATTGTTGTGTGATTCATGTGAGTTACGAGTGTCTGGGAGATTGGATTTCGATCAGATGCCCATTGAACTTCATTCGAGTTACTGTAGTGACAATGTTAAGTCGGAGACAAATCCTTCTGTCAACGGTTTTACATTGGAAATATTTATATGGAATGAAGATTATGCTGATGTGTTCATAAATGACATTGATTGGCAACAGATTTATGAGAACATTAATGTGCAGTCGGTCTCATTGATGTCAATATAAATGAAGCCGTGAACGTTTTCAGTACCTGTTTTAAAGATGCTGCAGAGTACATGATATAAGAAATATGAACTGATAATGTTTAGAAGTCCAAAAACAGGTTTGATACCGAATGTCATAAAAATAAAATAAAAGTTCGTAAGCTACTTAGAAATCTTAAACGTACACATGACGACGATCTTAATTGTTATTGTCGTGCGAGAAGGGAATATGAACATTCGTAAAGGATGAAAAAGAAGCAACTGAACAACAGTTTACCGGCAGGACTATTGTATCCATAGGAAATCAGAAAGAATTTTGGAAGAATGGACATCGGGTTTCATTGAAAGAAGACAACCAGCGAACAGTATAGTATGAAAACCTGGTAGGAACATTTTACGACACTTCAAACTAAACACGTAAATTCTAAAAGTGAATTTTAATAGGATCAAGGTGAAGGAGAGAATGATTATTTAAACCGGCCAATTTCGAAAGAGGAAATAACATTTGCATTAAGAAAAGTTAAAAACCGTAAAGCTGCAGAGCCAGATGGTATAACTGGTGAGCTGCTATGGTATGCATGTAAGAGAGAAGTAATTTTGAACGGCTTTGTAACTGTTTTCATTTCTTTATTTCAAAAGCAAAATTTATCCTGAATATTGGACTGAATGTATTGTTCTACCATTGTATAAAAAGGCGACGTGAATAATCCTAACAATTAGAGGGGGAATTCTTTAAGTGACACCAGCAGAACATTGTTCAGCACTATTTTCAATGACGGGCTGCAGGAATGGATTGAAGATGGTGATATAACTGGCGAAAATCAGGCAAGATTTAAACGCAATCATTCAACTGTTGATCATACGTTTATCTTGGTGGCTTTTGTGCCAAAACAGTTTTCTTTAACCCAATCGTAAGATATACGTTTCTCGTATAGACTTTGAGAGGGCATTTGATTCTGTTATTAGAAGTATTATCTGTCCTGTTCTTTTAAAAACTGGTGTTCATAGGAAGCTGCTCAGATGTGCAATATGCATGTATTCCTGTGTAAAAGCTAAAGTTTGATGTGGGGGTAATGTGGCTGACTATATTCAACATACCTCAGGTTTGAAACAAGCTGATGTGTGTCGTCCTATTTCATTTTCTCTTTTCAATAACGGGTTGACTTTAGAAGTTGTTGAAAATGTTGCACAGTTTAAATGTGATAGTCTAGGGTTAGTAATACTTGTTTTGGCTGATATGTTGTTTTAATGGCTGAAACTGTTGTAACTGTTGAAACTAAATAATTCATTGCGATCTGCAACTTCACTTCAGTTAAAAGTAAATGTGTCAAAAAGCAACATTGTTGTGTTTAAAAAAAAGTGGGTGTTTAGAAATTAGAGAAAGGTGTACTTACAATTAAGTGTTGATGTCTATAGTGAAGGTATAAAGATATTTGGGAACATATTTTTCAACAAAATTAAGCTTCACCTTTACAAGCAAAGATCTTGCAAGTAGATCCAAGCGTGCATTACCACGCCTAATGCAACAGCTAACAAAAAAAAATATTTAAAACTATTTATGGAACTGCTTGATTCTCAAGTACAGCCCACCACACAGTATGGAGCTGAAATTTGGGGCCTTTGTGATTCTGCTGCTTATGGTGAAAATGTTTATTTCTTTGTGTTGAAGAAGTTTTTCTGAGTGAACGTGCGAAAACCTGGGGATTTGATCTATGGTGAATAAACAGATATCCGATCTATTTGAATTCTGCAACAAAGTGTGCACGTTATTGGTTGAAAATAACACAAACGGAAATTTTAAGGTTGCCCAAGAAAACATATAGTATGCTATATGATTTAGATGCGAGAGGAAGAGTAAACTGGGTTTTAAATATGAGGGTTAAATCATATGAACTTTGTTTTGAATTCGTTTGGTTACAACAGTCTGTTGGATGTATTAATGAATTTCTTCGTTTATTTCGGGAAAGACTGTTGGTCATGTCATGTTCAAGAAAGCCACCGTTTTGCTTTGCTTTCTACAGACAGTTCAGAAGTTTGCATTGTGTTCCAACATATCTATCAGTTCAAATGGACAGTCATTTAAGGTGTATCATGACAAACTTAGGAATAGATATTTCTGATTTTTCGTTCATTATCATTGTAACAGGAAGCGTAGAAAACGTGATCTTATCTG
>CM065742.1:46636458-46641458 GCA_033310375.1 Conus canariensis
CCGTCAGACAAGAACGATCGATACTGAGTGTGATGGATGCTGGCCTGCCATGTCAGATTGTCTGTATACTGGCACTTGAAGGAATGATGCCAGTGTCGTGGCAGCGTTCCGCCTTAGTTTGACATCAGCCTTGGTCCTAATCTTTCCATGACATCATTAGATAGGCTGCTCTTTTCTTCTTCTTCTTCGTCCGTCGATCTGTGTTGTCTTTATTTCTTTATTCATCCATTTCTTTCTTTCTTTATCTATTCATTTATTGACTTACTTATTTACTTATCTATTCATTTTGTTTATTTATTTATTTATCTATCTATAATTATTTAGATTTATTTATTCATTATTTTATTTCTTTATTTGTCTCTTTATCTATTAATCTATCTATTTATGTATTTATTTATTTATTTATCTATTTATATTATATATATATATATATATATATATATATATATATATATATGCTGAACGATTAAGTAGTGGGGGAAAACAAGTGCAGGTTAACAATTCTTCCATCTTTATAATAGTGACTTGGCAAAGACTTGAAAAACAAAACGTTTGAAGATAAAAAAACGGGAAATACATGTTTTAAATACATATTTATTCATTGATTTCTTTGTCTATTTATTAATTTATTTATTCATTGATTTATTTGTCTATTTATCTATTCATTTATTTATTTTCTTTTTTTAATGTTTGCCAGTGTTACTCAGCCAACCAAAAGAAAACATTTGGAAATATGTAACGTGTGGATTGTTGTTGATGTGGGCACAGCGTGGGAGCCTTATACAAACAATGGCATGAATTAAGAGATTTCAATGTGTTGCAGTAGTTTTTGCTGTGTAAACTATGTTTAGAAAGTCTATGTTAAAATTGTATCCACAGCAAAAACAAACAAGATGCAAAGCATATAAACGTACTCCCAGTTTATCCTGAATACGCGTGAGATATTCCATAAAGAGGAAAACCCGTCTTGGGCTGGTGTAACCGTTAGTAATGGCTATTCTGGTAAACATCGGCCATCATCTGTGACCTATAATGAACATACTTACAAATTTTCAGAAAGATCGGCCAAGAACTTTCTGAGATTTTCCACAAAGAAGAAAACCGTTATGGGTCGTTAGTAACGGCTATAACGGTAAACTGAAACATCGGGCATCATCCGCGACCCATAATGAACATACCTACAAACTTTCAGAAATATGGGCCTCGTACTTTCTGAGATATTCCATGAAGAAGAAAAACCGTTACAGGCCGTTATAGCCGTTAGTAACAGTATAACGGTAACCTAAAACATCGGGCATCATCCGTGACCCATAATGAACATACCTACAAATTTTCAGAAAGATCGGCCAAGTACTTTCTGAGATATTCCATAAAAAAGCAAAACCGTTATGGGTCGTTATAGCCGTTCGTAACGGCTATAATGGTAAACTAAAACATCGGGCATCATCCGCGACCCATAATGAACATACCTGCTAATTTTCACAAAGATCGGCCAAGTACTTTCTGAGATATTCCATGAAGAAGGAAAACCGTTACAGGCCGTTACAGCCGTTAATAACGGCTATAACGGTAAACAAAAACATCGGGCATTATTCTTGACCCATAATGAACATACCTACACATTTTCAGAAAGATCGGCCAAGTACGTTCTGAGATATTCCATGAAGAAGAAAAACCGTTACACGCCGTTACAGCCGTTAGTAACGGCTATAACGTGGTAAACTAAAACATCAGGCAACATCCGTGACCCATAATGAAGATACCTGCTAATTTTCACAAAGATTGGCCAAGTACTTTCTGAGATATTCTATAAAGAAGAAAACCCGTTACAGGCCGTTACAGCCGTTAGTAATGGCTATAACGGTAAACTAAAACATCGGGCATCATCCATGACCCATAATGAACATACCTACAAATTTTCAGAAAGATCGGGCCAGTAGTTTTGTCTGGAGCGAGTGGAACACATTTTGACCACACACACACACACACACACACACACACACACACACACACACACACACACACACACACACACACACACACATAGCATTTCTTCGTTCCCATTCTAAAGTACTCCCTGTTCTATAAGAACTGGAGTACAAAAAGAATAACTCTTTCTGTCTCTCTTTCTCTGTCTCTGTCTGTCTGTTTCTGTCTCTGTCTGTCTGTGTCTCTCCCTCTCTCTCTCGCGTTTAATTTTCACGTGTTTTCCACGTATTTCTGTGTGTGTGTGTGTGTGTGTGTGTGTGTGTGTGTGTGTGTGTGTGTGTGTGTACGTGCGTGCGCGTGCATGCGTGCGTGCGTGCATGCATGCGTGAGTGCTTGCGTGCGTGTGTGCGTGAGTGCGCGCGCGTGTGTGTGTGTGGGGGGGGGGAGGGAGGGGGGGGATAGGGGGTGGGGGTGGAAGGTTGTGTGTGGTGGTGGGTGGGTAGGGGGTGGGGGGTGGGGGTAGGTGTGTGTGTGTGTGTGTGTGTGTGTGTGTGTGTGTGTGTGTGTGTGTGTGCAATTGTACATACTGCCCTTAACATCAACACGCCCCTCACATAATGTATGGATGAGGATAGTCAACCCAGGAGAATGAGAGAGTGGGTTCAAGATGTACGAGGAGGGGACCTGTGTAACACGACACAACTACCACCAGGATGACAACACATGAAGTTGAACACTGAAGATGCCTATTACCATGTTGGATGCCAGGGAGGAAGTGAACGATTTTGCACGTGAATGGTAGATTATGCAGTCACTATCCCTCCCCCCCCCCCCCGCCGCCCTCCCCATCACCACCACCACCACCACCACCACCACCACCACCACCACCACCGCAGCCATCGCCACCGCCAACACCACCACCATCATCATAATCGTCATCATCATCATCATCCTCATCGTCGTCGTCGTCGTCATCGTCACCACCACCACCACCACCACCACCACCATCATCACAATCGTCATCATCATCATCATCATCATCATCATCATCATCATCATCATCATCATCAAAAAGCGTTCAGTAACAAGATTTCACCTCCACAAACCGACAGCCATAGACACTAGCCTTAACTTCCACCCTGTCCCATCTCATGAATATTCACGAAGACCAAACCAGGAAGAAGCACGAGAGACGCGCGCGACTGGAAATGTCAATGTGGGAGTGGAGGACTGATCGTCGGACGCTGAGGGAATTCTAGCACAAAATTCGTTGAATGGATACCTACTTGATAATGCCATTAGCATTCTTTTGCCTCTGCCAGATTTCATTATTCCTGCTTCCAGTTGTGCACATGGGAGGAAAGGAGAGAAAAGACGAGGGAAAAAACCGTAAATGACAGAAGAAAGAGAGAAAGTATGAAAGGACGGAAAGCAGAAGTACAGAAAGAAAGATTGTAGAAATGAAAAAAAAACACATTATCAGTGTGAACGAAAGAAGAGAGATGAAAACAAATCGACACAAAAGAAATGAAAAGAATGAAAGCAGGTTGGAATGACAGATAAAATGAAAAGAATGAAAGCAGGTTGGAATGACAGATAAAATGAAAAGAAAGAAACCCAACCGGTTAAATCAAGAGAAAAGAAAAGCAATCAGTTTAAAGAAGTGAAAGGAACACTAAAACGATGAAAAGAAAGAAAGAAAGAAAGAAAGAAAGAAAGAGAGAAAGGCTGAGAAAAAAGGAATAGAGAAAGAAAAAAAAAAAAAAAAACCTTGATAATAATGTTAGTGGACCATCTGATTCGTTTCGAATTTTTTCAGCACATTTTGCACGAGACGAAGAAGGAAGGAGCAAGAAGATGATGGAGAGAGAGAGAGAGAGAGAGAGAGAGAGAGAGAGAGAGAGAGAGAGAGAGAGAGAGAGAGAGAGAGAGATCTCCTTGCTTGTTCTGTATGCTCTGTGTTGTCGTTTCTGCTGAGCGATTTGGTGTCGTTTGGAGTTATGGGCCTGTAATTGTTTCATCATGGGTGCAAGAGTTACGTTGCTCCTTCGTTACGGAGAGAGAGAGAGAGAGAGAGAGAGAGAGAGAGAGAGAGAGAGAGAGAGAGAGAGAGAGAGAGAGAGAGATCTCCCTGCTTGTTCTGTATGCTCTGTGTTGTCGTTTCTGCTGAGCGATTTGGTGTCGTTTGGAGTTATGGGCCTGTAATTGTTTCATCATGGGTGCAAGAGTTACGTTCCTCCTTCGTTACATACTGTTTAGTGCTACTGTTCCCTGCATCATTTTAAATTTCCTTTCGTTAAGATCACATTGCTTGCGTTACATTGAAATGTACTGTCTTGTCTTGTCTTGTCTTGTATTGTTCTGTATTGTTTTGTATCGTATTGTCACATTGTACTGGATCGTAGAATGCTATATTGTTTTGATCTGTGTTGAAGGGAATTGTATTTCCTTGCATTGTGCTGTGTTCTGTTGAACTGCGTTGGGCTGCACCGTGAAAGTATTGTCTTTGATTGTGTTACATTGTTGCTTTCTGTTGTGTTATAATGTGTTTCATCATGGTGTGTTGCGTTACGTTGAATTGTGTGGATGTGTGTTGCTTTGCATAATGAAATACTATGTTGTTTTGTCATGTCGTATTTTACTTTCTTATATTGTAAGAAATTGCATTGAATGCCATTGTATTGTATTGTATTAAGTTGCCTTGTCTTGCATCGTGTTGTATTGTTTTGCATTGTATTGCATGGCATTGTATTGTATTGTGTTGTATTTTGCTGTAAATTGTTGTGTATTCTGTTGTGTTGTCTTGTCTTGAGTTTTGTTGCATTGTGCAAAAGGCAGTTTTCTAAACTGTCATGTCTCATTGATCTGTGTTGTGTCATATTGTATTTAGCTGTGTTTTGTTGTATTCTGTTGTTTTGGATTATATGGTATTACATTACGTTGTTCTTGTATTTTGTTGTCGTGCTGCGCTGCATTATTTCGCATTGTATAATTTGCATCGCTGTCAGGTGCATTTTGTTGTGTCGTTGGAAACTGTGCTTTATGGTACTGTGTTGTGTTTTAATGTGTTT
>CM065742.1:46656458-46658958 GCA_033310375.1 Conus canariensis
CTCTCCATTCCTCTCTCTCTCTCCATTCTCTCTCTCCTCTCTCCCTCTCTCTCTCCATTCTCTCTCTCTCTCCATCTCTCTCTCCATTCTCTCCTCTCTCCTCTCTCCTCTCTCTCCATTCTCTCTCTCCTCTCCCCTTCCCCTCCTCTCTCTCTCCTCTCTCTCTCCTTCTCTTCTCTCATCCATCTCTCTCCTTCTCTCTCTCTCTCTCTTCTCCATTCTCTCTCTCTCTCTCTCTCCCTCTCTCTCTCTCTCTCTCCTTCTCTCTCTCCTCCATTCTCTCTCTCTCTCCTCCTCTCTCTCTCTCCCATTCTCTCCTCTCTCTCTCTCTCTCTCTCTCTCTCTCCTCTCTCTCCTCTCTCTCTCCATCCTTCTCTCTCTCCATCCTCTCTCTCTCTCTCTCTCCTCCATCTCTCTCTCTCCTCCCTCTCCTCTCTCTCTCTCTCTCCTCTCTCTCTCTCTCCTTCTCTTCTCTCCATTCTCTCATCTCTCTCTCTTCCCCCTCCTCTCTCTCATTCTCTCTCTCCATCCTCTCTCTCTCTCCATTCTTCTCTCTCCCATCTCTCTCCCTCTCTCTCTCCTCTCTCTCCATTCTCTCTCTCCATTCTCTCTCTCTCTCTCTCTCTCTCCATTCTCTCTTCTCTCCATCTCTCTTCTCTCCATTCTCCTCTCTCCATCTCTCCTCTCTCCTCTTCTCCTCTCTCTCTCTCTCTCTCTCCATTCTCTCTCTCTCTCTCCATTCTCTCTCTCTCTCCATTCTCTCTCTCCCCATCTCTCTCTCTCCATTCTCTCTCTCTCCATTCTCTCTCTCTCTCTCCCTTCTCTCTCTCTCTCCCATTCTCTCTCTCTCTATCCATTCTCTCTCTCTTTCCATTCTCTCTCTCTCTCTCTCTCTCTCCCTCTCTCTCTTTTTCTCTCCATTCTCTCTTTCTCTCCATTCTCTTCTCTCTCTCCATTCTCTCTCTCTCCATTCTCTCTCTCTCCCTCTCTCCCTCTCCATTCTCTCTCTCTCTCCATTCTCTCTCTCTCTCCCCCCTCTCTCTCTCTCCATTCTCTCTCTCTCTCCATTCTCTCTCTCTCTCTCTCTCATTCTCTCTCTCTCCATTCTCTCTCTCCCCCCCTCTCTCTCTCCATTCTCTCTCTCTCCATCTCTCTCTCTCTCCCCCTCTCTCTCTCTCCATTCTCTCTCTCTATCCATTCTCTCTCTCTCTCCATTCTCTCTCTCTCTCTCCTCTCTCTCTTTTTCTCTCCATTCTCTCTTTCTCTCCATTCTCTCTCTCTCTCTCCATTCTCTCTCTCTCTCCATTCTCTCTCTCTCCATTCTCCCTCTCTCTCTCTCTCTCCATTCTCCCTCTCTCTCTCTCTCTCCATTCTCTCTCTCCATTCTCTCTCTCTCTCCATTCTCTCTCTCTATCCATTCTTTCTTTCTCTCCATTCTCTCTCTCTCTCCATTCTCTCTCTCTCTCTCCATTCTCTCTCTCTCCCCTCCCTCTCTCTCTTTCTCCATTCTCTCTCTCTCCCCCTCTCTCTCTCCATTCTCTCTTTCTCTCCATTCTCTCTCTCTCTCCATTCTCTCTCTCTCTCTCTCTCCATTCTCTCTTTCTCTCCATTCTTTCTCCCTCTCCATTCTCTCTCTCATCTCCATCTCTCTCTCTCTCCTCTCTCTCTCTCTCTCCATTCTCTCTCTCTCTCTCCATTTTCCTCTCTCTCTCCGTCTCTCTCTCTCTCCTCTTTCTCCATTCTCTCTTCTCTCTCCCTCTCTCTCCATTCTCTCTTTCTCTCCATTCTCTCTCTCTCTCTCCATTCTCTCTCTCTCTCTCCCCTCTCTCTCTCTCTCTTTCTTCCATTCTCTCTCTCTCCCTCTCTCTCTCTCCATTCTCTCTTTCTCTCCATTCTCTCTCTCTCTTCCAGTCTCTCTCTCTCTCCCTCTCTCTCTCTCTCTTCCATTCTCTCTCTCTCTCCCTCTCTCTCTCTCTTTCTCCATTCTCTCTCTCTCCCTCTCTCTCTCTCTCCATTCTCTCTTTCTCTCCATTCTCTCTCTCTCTCCAGTCTCTCTCTCTCTCTCTCTCTCTCTCTCTCCATTCTCTCTCACTCTCCATTCTCTCTCTCTCTCTCCCTGTCTCTCTCCATTCTCTCTCTCTCCATTCTCTCTCTCCATTCTCTCTCTCTCTCCATTCTCTCTTTCTCTCCATTCTCTCTCTCTCTCTCTATGAAAAGACTTATGAAATGCTCCGGTAACTGCACGAAAGGCGGAAGAAAAAACAAAGGGGGATAGATAAGGAATTGACACTGTATAGATCAACAAGGGAGAAGAAAACTTTACCGCACTTGTATCAGAATTTAAGGCCATCTTATTAACCCATACTAACAACAACAAAACAACCCCCCCCCCCCCCACCCCCGCCCGCGTTCCGGCGTATTAGGAAATACGAAATACTATTGGCATTTTCCCGTTTAGAAATTATATTCTAACCCGAAAAATACCTATCAATTAGTACTA
>CM065742.1:46678958-46683958 GCA_033310375.1 Conus canariensis
AGGAGAAACAGTTGATATCCTCAAAGATACAAATAAAACGGGAAAACAGTTGTAATCCCTGGCAAAATGGTTGTGGTTCTCAAGATGATAAATGTTTTTCCTCCTTTCGCCTTTTCCCTCTAGAATCGCTCGTGTCTTTCCTGGGGAAAGCAGCTGTAATTGCCCTTTGACTCCAGTATCGTCTATATTTTCTTCACGATCACGGGTGTGGGACTAACGTGTTAGGCTGATGCGTAGCGGGTCGGAGCGATCTGTTTGTATTGTGCCGATGAAACGCTCACCCCAATTATTCGCATATTTTGAAGCGCCAACCGCGTATACTAGGTCGCGGTGGTTGAAGGAGAATGATGTAGGTGTATGGACTGGTGGATATGAACTGGTGAATATGGACTGGTGGATATGGACTGGTGGATATGGACTGTAAATGGACTGGTGGATATGGACTGGTGATATGGACTGGTGATGATATGGACTGGTGATCTGGATATGGACTGGTGAATATGGACTGGTGATATGGACTGGTGAATGGATATGGACTGGTGGATATGGACTGGTGATATGGATATGGACTGGTGGATATGATATGGACTGGTGGATATGGATAGTGGATAGGATGGAGGTGGATATGGACTGGTGGATATGGATGACTGGTGGAGTGGAATGGATGGTGATATGGACTGGTGGATATGGATTGGACTGGTGGATATGACTGGTGATGACTGGTGGATATGGATATGGACTGGTGGATATGGACTGGTGGATATGGATATGGACTGGTGGATATGGACTGGTGGATATGGAGATGGACTGGTGGAGATGGACTGGTGGATATGGACTGGTGGATATGGACTGGTGGATATGGACTGGTGGATCTGGATATGGACTGGTGGATATGGACTGGTGGATATGGAGATGGACTGGTGGATATGGACTGGTGGAGATGGACTGGTGGAGATGGACTGGTGGATATGGACTGGTGGATCTGGATATGGACTGGTGGATATGGACTGGTGGATCTGGATATGGACTGGTGGATATGGACTGGTGGATATGGATATGGACTGGTGGATATGGACTGGTGGATATGGACTGGTGGAGATGGACTGGTGGATATGGATATGGACTGGTGGAGATGGACTGGTGGATATGGACTGGTGGATATGGACTGGTGGATATGGATATGGACTGGTGGAGATGGACTGGTGGAGATGGACTGGTGGATATGGAGATGGACTGGTGGAGATGGACTGGTGGAGATGGACTGGTGGAGATGGATATGGACTGGTGGAGATGGACTGGTGGAGATGGACTGGTGGAGATGGACACGATGACACCTCCTGGATGAAACTGAAAGTGAAGCTCAGCTCTGTGTTGGAAGGTGGGAAGGTGGGTTATGAATATGATCAAATCTGAAATAACTGTTAGCGAAGCGCAAACAAAAGGGGACAAACGAATCACAAGACAAAACACGACGCGTTTCGACCTCTTAGGTCGTCTTCAGGCAAGATACAAAACAATTAGGACAACGATAATGAACGTGCAATCACTTATCTTCAATCACTTCAGCGCAAGATAGGCGTTGAATGAAAACGAGGCTGTCCAGAAGGCTTGCTCGTTCATTTTCGTTGTCCTAATTGTTTTGTATCTTGCCTGAAGACGACCTAAGAGGTCGAAACACGTCGTATTTTGTTCTGTGATTCGTTTGTCCACGTTGCTTTGGCGGTTCGCTAACATTTATTTAAGATTTGTTTAGATTTCCGCCTGCAGTCGTGTCACTTTGCAAATATGAATATGATGTTTTTTTTTAAATGTCCTCTCCGTCTCTGTCTCTTCCTGTCTCTCCCTGTCTCTGTCTGTCTATCTGTCTGTCTGTTTATCTGTCTGTCTGTCTGTCTGTCTGTGCCTCAGTATTTCACTTCCTCAACCCCACCCCACCCCTTCTTCTTAATCATCGTATGAACTGTTATTGCATTTTTACGTCAGCAAATTCGTTTGGAATTTTGAAATATAGTCCTGCCAATATGTCTGACTCAAGTGCTTATAACGCTGTATCCCTTTGATTTGGAATCATGGCCGATACTAAACCCAAAAAAGAAGAAATCACTCTCTCTCTCTCTCTCTCTCTCTCTCTCTCTCTCTCACACACACACACACACACACACACACACACACACACACACACACACACACACACACACACTCACATACACACACATTCAAACTTCCTTCTCCGACATATCGTGGAAGGACCAGTTGGAAGGGATAAGAACATGAAGGTAAAAAGATCCTGGGTGCCGTCACAGACAGGGTGAGACCTTCAGGTCAGGTCTGTCTCTGGTCCCAAGATGGTGGGCTTGGACGACACGATGAAGCCTTCATCTTCCATATCTTGTCTGTCCGTCTTTTTTTCCCGGTCTCGCTCTTTTTCTCTCTCTGTCTCTGTCTCAGCACTGTCTGTCTTTCTGTCTGTCTGTCTTTTTCTGTCTCTCTCTCCCTCCCTGTCTGTCTGTCTTTCTGTCTGTCTGTCTTTTTCTGTCTCCCTCCCTGTCTGTCTGTCTGTCTGTCTTTTTCTGTCTCTCTCCCTCCCTGTCTGTCTGTCTTTCTGTCTGTCTGTCTTTTTCTGTCTCCCTCCCTGTCTGTCTGTCTGTCTGTCTTTTTCTGTCTCTCTCCCTCCCTGTCTGTCAGTCTTTCTGTCTGTCTGTCTTTTTCTGTCTCCCTCCCTGTCTGTCTGTCTGTCTGTCTGTCTGTCTGTCTGTCTGTCTTTTTCTGTCTCTCTCCCTCCCTGTCTGTCAGTCTTTCTGTCTGTCTGTCTTTTTCTGTCTCCCTCCCTGTCTGTCTGTCTGTCTGTCTGTCTGTCTGTCTGTCTGTCTGTCTCTCCCCTTCTCACGCCAGCATAATATTATATATTTAGAAGTATGGTAATGTTAATGTTGCTTATATCCCAGCCGACCGCAAAGGGCCATATCAAGGCTGTCACCGCGTTGAAGGTAACTCACAAGTCATTTAGAAAAAAAAAAAAAAAAAAAAAAATCACACAACTCTTTAGAAGACACCTTCCAAAAGCACACAAGAAATTTTGTTAAAAGATTTTCCTCCGTAAAATCTTAGATCAGATGAAAAATGTTAATCTCCCTCAGAGATTCAAAGATCCCATCAGGAGGGACATCTCTGAATAAGGTTTTCATATTCATAAATATATATATATATATATATATATATATATATATATATGTATGTGTGTGTGTGTGTGTGTGTGTGTGTGTGTGTGTGTGTGTGTGTGTGTGTGTACGTGCGTGCGTGCGTGCGTGCGTGCGTGCGTGCGTGTGTGTGTGTGTGTGTGTGTGTGTGTGTGTGTGTGTGTGTGTGTCGCTCTCTTCGTCTGTTTTCCTTTTTCTCTCTCTCCATTTTGAACATTGTCGCAACAACACCAATAAATGTACTGTATATATCTGGTTCACCAATAAATTAATGTCCTGTTTATTTCTGGTTCGAAAACATGTAAAGATTTCCAGAATACTGGCTGTTTCAATGTATATATTTAGCATTTAAGAACCACTAGTGCCGCACTTTAAGGCACCATGCTGACCCTGTTCTGTGAGGAGTGATAAACTGCATGCATCAGTGGCACTCATGCATTTGGTTCCTGCAAATGTTTTCTCTTCTAAGGTCAGAAGGTCAGAGACTCCATGAGCATGCTGAACGAACATCAAACATGCGTATTAGGAGTTACTCGTCCTCCAGTTCTCAGCAGATTCTCTGTGATTTTCGTCTTTTCCTTTTCTCCCTCAAAATCTTCCGTAAAACGTTATCCGACAGGGCATGTTTACACCTTCAAATCGTTTCAAGGGTCTGAGTTTCAGAGTTTCGTGCCTTGTCTTGTTCTTAACTCTTACACTGCGCTTTCCCGCTGGCTGAGACGACTGGAACTTTTGTTGCTGTGGAACAGGGGAGGGTATTCAAAGAGGATGTCAATGCTTTCGTCAGAGTGCTGGGCCCTGGTTCATATTTGAGAGACTTGCCAGCTTTGTTGAATGAAAAAGTTTTGATATGATTTGATTTAGGGGGAGGGATGGGGTGGGTTGATTTGGGCAGCGAATGGCCTGGCCAGAGAGGATAATGAAGGAAGCGGGAAATACTACAATTGATGTTTCAGATAAATATGATGTAAATGTACACAAAGAGTACCATTTTACATGTTAAAGTCACAAAATGTATTTGTCCATCATGACCATTATCATTGAAAGCAACAGATGTATAGAAACACTTTAAAACTTGACAAACAAAGTGAAGGGGGTAATGTCGGGAGTATTTATTCACATCAGTCTGAGCTTGAGCTCATTTCCGATTGTTTCTTAGGATCTCGACCGACTACCCCATTTAAAAAAAAAATGTACATGGTATTTGGTGTTTTTTTTTACGATTTCTTCTTTTAACTCTTGTAGGCTTCTGCGTAGGGATTAAAGGTACAAGACTTGACAGTAGTGAGTGAAAATTCAGGTGACGTGAGTGTGAAAGACAATCAGTTTTAAGATAAAAACGTTATTCTTCAGGCTATCATTTAGGGGCCTATAGTTTTATGCCTGATAAAGGTTTTAAGAATAAACCGAAAATTTTGTAATTTGCTCATTAAGTGTTGGTGGTTTTTAACCATTCAATGATTTGACTTAGAGCAGTTAATAAAAAAAAGACTGATTAAGTCCTCACTGAGAAAGCACACATTATTGATTGGTCATCAAATACAGATACACACAGGTAAAGTATTAATACAGACTGATTATCTCAAGATGTTGTCAGTGAACAAATGTACATTATCGATTTGCCATTAAAAGCAGGCACAGATACAATTATTCATTACACAGGGCTGATCGCCTCAAAAAACCGTCAGTGAAAAAACATACATCGTCGTTTGACTTCTGTCCTTAAAGCAAGCACAGGTGAAGTGATTCATACATCAACCAATCATTGAGATCGTTTCGATGTCGTCAAGACGTAATTCCGCG
>CM065742.1:46693958-46706458 GCA_033310375.1 Conus canariensis
GTGTAAGCTGAAGACACCATTTCCATGTGAACTTCCTATTTGCGTAGGAGAGGTAAAACTATAAAAGCCGTTCTACTGCATCCTGCTCAAGTCATCAAAACATAGACATGCTTTCGTCTTTGATGTTATTTATCCATGCTTTCATCTTTCGTTTCACTTAGACATGCTTTAATCTTTAGTTGTACTTAGGCACGCTTTCATCTTTAGTTGTACTTAGCCACGCTTTCATCTTTAGTTGTACTTAGCCATGCTTTCATCTTTAGTTGTACTTAGCCATGCTTTCATCTTAAGTTTACTTAGCTATGCTTTCGTCTTTAGTTGTACTTAGCCACGCTTTCATCTTTAGTTGTACTTAGCCACGCTTTCATCTTTAGTTGTACTTAGCCATGCTTTCATCTTAAGTTTACTTAGCTATGCTTTCGTCTTTAGCTGTGCATAGCTACGCTTTCATTTTTAGTTGTACATAGCCATACTCCCAACTTTAGTTGTACTTAGCCATGCTTTCATCTTTAGCTGCACTTCGCCATGTTTTCATCTTTAGTTGTACATATCTATGCTTCATCTTTAGTTGTACATAGCCATACTCCCATCTTTAGATGTACATAGCTATGCTTTCATCTTTAGTTGTACATAGCTATGCTTCATCTTTAGTTGTACATAGCTATGCTTCATCTTTAGTTGTACATAGCTATACGTTCGTCTTTAGTTGTACTTAGCCTTGCTTTCATCTTCAGTTGTTCATAGCTATGCTTTTATCTTTAGTTGTACTTCACTGTCAAGGGAGTGAAACCTCTCACACAAGCCTTAAGCACTTAGAGGCAAAGAATGCCATGCGTGGTAGAGAAATAAGTAATGGGCCGATTAGCAATACGCCCTCACCTAGCACACACGGTCAAACTGTGCCAAGGAGGTCGAAGTGGTCAGGTGACAGATGGCACCTAAGGTAGTAAGGACCCTCCCGAGTGCGAACCTTCCCGATGGCGAAAGGGAGGGGAATGTAACCACTAGGACCTCGGAATATCGAGTAGGCGCTAAATACTCAGTCAGCTGAGGTTGCTTTGTAAACAGTCCTTGAAGAGCAGGAGTCTTGGGCTCGTTCAGATGGTATTGCCGTGGGGCACTGCATTGAGGCTTTGTCAGGCTGCGTGTGGACGTTGTTGTTGCAGCTCTCTTTAGGATAATTACTGCGTTAAAGTGGTCCCGGAAACGGCGGGAATTTTCGATGTCCATCTGGTGCCAAGTGGTTGTTTGGGAATCAATTAGGTAGGATGTGTGTAAATGCTGATGTGTGGAAGAATGTAGCGAAAGGAGAATTCAGTGTACGTGTGAACAAGGTGATGAAGAAGCAACAGGAACAAAGGCATGGCCCAAAGGGAAATCCTTTGTGTCCATCCCTATATAAACTGAGGGAGAACAACGTGACAGGAGAGGAGAAGACCACCACGAGAGAGAGAGAGAGAGAGAGAGAGAGAAGAGAGAGAGAGAGAGAGAGAGAGAGAGAGGGGAGAGAAGAGTGAGCAGGACACAGTAGGGTCGAGAGAAACGTGGTCTGAGAGACAGAAGTGACGGCAAGGTCTTAGGGTAAAAGACAAGCTGAAAAAGAAAAGACTGAGTTTGAAGCCCAGAGGTGGGTGAAGAGAGACAACCTGAGTTTGAAACCCAGAGGTGGGTGAAGAGAGACAACCTGAGTTTGAAACCCAGAGGTGGGTGAAAGAGGCGAAGAAGAAGATTTCTACGTCGAGTTCCAAGAGACGACCACGAAGACCCAGTCCTGAAACCTGGAGCCAGTCAACCAAGGGCGTCACCATCATCCAGTGCTGAAGAAAATTTGAAGAGACTTGTTCAAGAACTGTGGTGTGGTGTGAAAGTGTGGTTGTGTGAGTGGTAACCTGGCCAGGTAAGAAGCCATTTTACCATAACCCGGCATTAGGAAGTATTGATCTTTTATGTTTTGATTATTCCATTTTGTGTAATTAGATTCTTCATGTTTGATTATCAGTAGCATAGAAATAGTATTTCTTGTTCTCAGTCATGCTAGGAGAGAACCGAATGTGTGACATCCCATTCCCAGAGACAGGTGAATGTTTGGTGGGTGCAGGAGTGTGCATATGCGTGTATGAGTGCAAAGATAACCTTGGTGTATTAAGCCTGACTAATAATACATCAACGTAGTGCACTTAAGCAATACCATCACGATTTCCCCCGTCCTGGACATTCACCATGCTTTCATCTTTACTCGAGCTCAGGCATGCTTTCTTCTTTAGTTGTACTTAGACATGCTCCATCTTTAGTTGTCCTTAGCCATGCGTTCATCTTTAGTCGTACTTAGCTATGCTTTCATGTTTAGTCGTGCTTAGCTATGCTTTCATGTTTAGTTGTACTTAGCCATGCCTCATCTTTAGCTATATTTGTCCTGCTTTGTCCTCACTTTTAATTGCCTTGCTTGCCCCCCCTCCCCCCCCCCTCCCCCCCCCCCCCCCCCCCCCCCCCCCCCCCACACACACATGTACAGTATTTTATGAATGATGTAGACTTTATTATTTGTTTCAATTGTTTCCTCCAGGTGACGGTGAGAAACATGACACAGGATGAAAGCGTTAGCACACCAAACATCAGTACATGAGAAAAACCCAGACGCTTTGTATCAAACGACAAATATCAAGATCGGCGAGCGAATGTCGATTAGTATCTGAACATACAGATTCCACTTGGTAAGTGCCAGCTTTATTTTTTTTTTTAAAAAAAGGAGAGAAAGGAAGGAAGAGAGAAAAAAGAAAACAAAATAAAGAAAAAAAACCGGAAAAATCGGAGTGTGGAGGCCCCACTTAAAAAAAAATATTAAGTGAAAAAAATAGAGGCCGGAGGATTGAAAAAAAAAATAAAAAATTGCCTTGCTTTTGTAAGCCCTCGCGGTCGAAATGCGCTGTTTTGCCTTTCGTTTGGAGAAAGCAGATATTGTTATAGATATATGAGAAGTATTTCATTAACAAAGCTGTCTCCGTATTGCCTGTGCTCCACTGGTGACACTGCAAGTTTCTGGCACCGAGGTTCCCTGAAGACATGCCCCTCTCCTTCCTCGTTCTCCTTAGGAGATCACTGTTATTTTGTTCTTTGGATCTGGGTGGTGATCTGGATCCGCATAAAATCTTACTAAGTTCGTAGACACCAATGCCTCTGATAAGACTGATTTTTGTTTGATTGTGAGCTTTGCATACAACCATCATCATCACCACTACCACCACCACCACCACCACCACCACCCTACTACTACTACTACTACTACTACTACTACTACTACTACTGCTACCAGTAACAAAAAATAACAATAATAATGGTAACAACAACAACAGCTATAATGATAATAATGAGAAGAAGAAGAAGAACAAGAAGAAGAAGAAGAGTGATAATAATAATGATGAATCACCATCATCATCATTATATTATTGTTATTATTATCATTGTTATTATTATTATTATCATCATCATCATCATCATCATTATTGTTATATTATTATCATTATTACTATTATTATAATTATTATCATCATCATCATCATCATCATCATCATCATCATCATCATCATCATTAGCCTTATTATTATCATTAGCCTATTATGATTATCATTATTAGTAGTGGTGGTATCATTATCATTATGGTTGTTCTTGTTGTTATTATCATCGTTATTGTTATCATCATTATCATTATATTATTATTATTGTTATTATTATTGTTACCATTATTATTATTATTGTTGTTGTTGTTATTATTATCATTATGTACAGCACCTGTCCTCAGTTTGAGACCAAGCTCTAAGTGCTTTACAATCCACACTTTCCTTTACACGACGGGCTGCCTACCTGAGAGCATCTCACAGTATATTGCTCTCAGCATTCACCATATTATAGTGTGTATAACACTTCACAGCATTACTCTCAGCATTCTATATCATAATGTGCATAACACTTCTCAGCATTACTCTCAGCATTCACCATATTATAGTGTGCATAACACTTCACAGCATTACTCTCAGCATTCTATATCATAATGTGCATAACACTTCTCAGCATTACTCTCAGCATTCACCATATTATAGTGTGTATAACACTTCACAGCATTACTCTCAGCATTCTATATCATAATGTGCATAACACTTCTCAGCATTACTCTCAGCATTCACCATATTATAGTGTGCATAACACTTCACAGCATTACTCTCAGCATTCTATATCATAATGTGCATAACACTTCACAGCATTACTCTCAGCATTCTATATCATAATGTGCATAACACTTCACAGCATTACTCTCAGCATTCTATATCATAATGTGCATAACGCCTCACAGTATATTACTCCCAGCATTCTGTATTATAGTGTGCATAGCACTTCACATGATATTACTCTCAGCATTCTGTATTATAGTGTGCATAACACTTCACAACATTACTCTCAGCATTCTCTATCATAATGTGCATAACGCCTCACAGTATAATACTCTCAGCATTCTGTATTATAGTGTGCATAGCACTTCACAGTATAATACTCTCAGCATTCTGTATTATAGTGTGCATAGCACTTCACAGTATATTACTCTCAACATTCTGTATCATAGTGTGCATAACACTTCACAGCATATTACTCTCAGCATTCTATATCATATTGTACATAACACTTCACAGTATATTACTCTCAGCATTCTATATCATATTGTGCATAACACTTCACAGTATATTACTCTCAGCATTCTATGTCATAATGTGCATAACACCTCACAGTATATAGCTCATAATTATCATCTCACACCATACTCGTCGTATTATTTCACACGTTATCGTTCATAGATCTCTTGCTGTACTGATGGTAGCATCCAACACAATATTGTTTAAAGTATCCCACACATTATCGCTTGATGCATTTCACCCATATTACTCGTAGCATCCCACAATATGCTGTTGAAAGTACACAAGACTACGTTGCTCAACGCACATCACATCATATCGCCCATAGCACCTCATACCACGCAGCTTGCAGCGTCTAACACTATATTGCTGATAGTTTCTCACAATATAATCGTCCACAGCAATTCACACTTTATCACATAATAGTATCCCACGCTATATCAGTCGCAGCGTCTTATACAATGTTACTCATTGCTCATAGCCGCTTGGATTGTATTACTCAAAGCTAACATGTTATACAATATTGCTCATTGTTCATAGCAAATCGCATTATATTGCTCACGGCACAATATGCTATACAATATTGTTCATTGTTCATAGCAAATCACATTATATTGCTCACGGCACAATATGCTATACAATATTGCTCATTGTTCATAGCAAATCACATTATATTGCTCACGGCACAATATGTTATACGATATTGCTCATTGTGCATAGCAAAAAACGTCATACTGCTCAAAACATCTCACACTACATCACTCGCAGTATAAGACTGCATAAGACTGGGACATCTTGCATTGTAAATCGTCTTAGAAATATATTGCCTAATTAATGAAGATCAGACAATTTTCGTCAGAAGTAGATACATTGGTGATAACTTGAGATTGATATGTAATACAATAACTTATATAAGTCAGACTGATATATTTGGATTGTTGTTGAATGTAGATTTTGACAAAGGTTTGACTCAACTGATTGGACTATTATGTCGTAAGTATTAAAGGAATTTCGTTTTCAGAAAGACATTTGCAAATGGATGGTTACAGTCAGTAACAATATTAGATTTTGTATTATTGTAAATGGTCAGGTTTCAAACCGGTTTTAAATGATAAGTGACTGTGGACAAGGAGACCCTATATCTACATATATGTTCATACTATGTGAAGAAATCGTAGCCAAAATTGTTGGAGAAAATACATATGTTCAGGGAACAGCCATCAATGTCGTTGAATAAAAACTTTCACAAATATGTGAATGACACAATATATACTGGCAGGCGATAGAAAGTCTTTTGAAACTTGTGTAGATATTCTATTCAAGTTTGGACGTATTTCAGGTATTCACTTAGATTCTGGCCCCAAAGCATAATCTAGTTAGAAAGTAAGAAGAATTCCGACATTAGATACGTGAATCATCTCGGAATGGATTGGAACCAATCAACATTTCGTGTATTAGGAATATGGTTTACCAATAAATTGAAAGACTGTATAAACATGAATTCTCCTGACAAAATTGCAGATGTAAAGCACTTTTTCAAAGTATGGCTGAAAAGTCTGCTGGCAGAACAGCTGTTTTGAAATCTGCTACACTTTCAAACTTCATACATCTTTGGTCGTTGATATATTTTTTCGAACATTTCAACAGATTTGCCATAAATGTGTCTGATATAAGGAACCAGACAAAATTAGGCATAAAACGTGACATAAACGTGACACGGCGATGTCGGTCTACCTGAGTTAAAATCACTTCTTTAAAATTATCCTGGTTTCGTAAAACTGAAGAAAAAAACTCTATAAGTGGAAACACATGTTAATAACACACTTTCCTCAATGGCTGTTTATTAACAGATTTGGCCCAACATTTGTTTCCAGGTTTACAAAATATAAACAATTCAGGTCAGGTGTCTTTGAAGCTTATAGATTTTTGTTTTTCAGTACGCGCATACCAGGAAACTCCGCTGAAATATTAATGAACCCATTCTTTTTTCTACAATAAAGATAGGAAAAAAGTATGTTGTTTGTAGAAAACCTGAGAACAAGGATGCATATTATCTTGCGCACTTTTATTATGATAAAGGACAGTTTCCATCATACATGGATTCAAATAGAAATATGATATCAACATCAATTTTGTCACATTTGTTTGATATAAATTTGCATTAATCAGTTACTTAGAGAAATCTGACAGCATCTTAGGCATGAATAAACATATAGGTTCAACGTGCTGTTTTCAAAAAGTGCTTGCTATCAACAAAGGTTTGAAACTCTATTACGACTCACGAATTGAAAAATAATGTTCGATCAAATTCCTGTGAAATACGAGACTTCAAACTTTTGGTACTTCATGATTGGAAACCATGCTTTCTGTATACGCGAAAGAGAAACGATATCGAACTGCAATGGTTTCAACTGAAGATATTACGCAGATGTCTAGTGTGAATGCTATTTCAAAAGAAAGTGGGGTTTTCATAATAGTATTTATGGAAGAGTTAAAGACAGCGTTGATCACATGTTTTGGAAATGTACATATGTCAGTTCCATTTGGAACACATGTACACATTTGATTAGAGAAAGGTGTGCAAATCTAGAGTACATAAGACTTACCGACTGGCATGTTTCTTTAGTTTTTGACGTGAACATTCTGATAGATAGTGATCTTTATTTCATCGCGTGAATGCGCGCGCGCGCGCGTGTGTGTGTGTGTGTGTGTGTTACAATACATTTCCATGTCCAGGTTCATCATCCAATCAGACGAAGATCAGAATCGTGGAGGTGTCTGCTCCGACTGGCTCCTACCCTGACTGTCAATTAGGGTCGCCAGTTGTGGGCTCAGTGCACGGTGTCCTGCGAACACTGCATCAGGTTAGGCGCCGCTGAACTCCACGGCAGTGACTCAGCAGCAGTGCAGTGTCTCCTGTGGTGGGCTGCCTCTTGACGACCTGACTTTCAATGCTCCCCCAAACAAATCACATGGACAACCACTACTGCCTTTATTTCAGTGTAATCGTACACTGGTTTTCCCTCCTATTTTAACCACACAGTATAACTTTATAGGCAGGTGGAAATCCTTTGCAGAGGAGTAATGTAATACGTCAATAAACGCTTAAAAACAACGAACAACAGTTCTAACATGAAACGCATCGCAGATACACGCACACGCGCGCGCTCGCATGCACACACACACACACACACACACACACACACACACACACACACACACACGCACACACACACACACATACACATATGCACACACACATCACACACACACACACATACACACACACACACACACACATACACACACACCCACATGCACATCACACACACATACACACACATCCCCCATGACCGATAACAAGAGAGAGAGAGAGAGAGAGAGAGAGAGAGAGAGAGAGAGAGAGAGAGAGAGAAGAGAGAGAGAGAGAGAGAGAGAGAGAGATCCGGATACAGATATTTTATTCATTTAAGCCATGGACCCTAATGATGAGAGTAATGTGAACCGATCTTTTCGAAATAGAAACCGGAACAAATCAATCAAATATCCATCAAGGTGCGACATGTATTCGACAAACTAAATCTTAAACGGTACACAACAATGAGTTTATTCTTAACTGCACACTATACTTCTAATCGCAAATGCCTTGTACAAGAAAACAGCAAAACGTTTTATGGTAGTTTCGTTTGTGGATGCCATGAGTAAAACAAAAAGTCAAAATAAAGAAGGATGCTTAGAATATTACGGATTGTGTGGTGTTCTGTGTATGACTGTCTGACTCTCACTTACAAAAGTTTGGATGCGTGTAACGATTTTTCCCTACACACACCCACACCACGCGAACATGGACAGCCAGGCAACAAACAAGTTAAGTTGTTTTTTTTTCAAATGCTGCCTGAACCATCAAAACATAAACACAGATCAATATAAATCGGCATAAAATCAATACACGCCACCACCAGCAAGGACATTGAGCAAACACAGGGTGCTTCAACCGTCGCTCTCAAAACTGTCACATTCAATATTTCTCACTGGCACCGTCAATAGTGTCCCAACAGACACAGTCCACACAGCTGGCCGCAACAAGCCCAAGTCATAGTCTTCACACGGCAAGCAGAGCCGCTCACGAATACAGTTCGAAGTCCCACAGGGTACACCCACACAGAAGATCACGTCAGACTACCGACCTAGCGGTCAGCCTCTCCACGTCGTCTTGACGGAGAATCCTGAGGCCCTTTACTACACAATTCTACTACTGACCTGGCGGTCAAACTCTCCACGTCGTCTTGACGGAGAATCCTGAGGCCCTTTACCACACAATTCTACTACTGACCTGGCGGTCAGCCTCTCCACGTCGTCTTGACGGAGAATCCTGAGGCCCTTTACCACACAATTCCACTACTGACCTGGCGGTCAGCCTCTCCACGTCGTCTTGACGGAGAATCCTGAGGCCCTTTACTACACAATTCCACTACTACCTGGCGGTCAGCCTCTCCACGTCGTCTTGACGGAGAATCCTGAGGCCTTCTATTACACAATTCTACTACTGATCTGGCGGTCAGCCTCTCCACGTCGTCTTGACGGAGAATCCTGAGGCCTTCTATTACACAATTCCACTACTGATCTGGCGGTCAGCCTCTCCACGTCGTCTTGACGGAGAATCCTGAGGCCTTCTATTACACAATTCTACTACTGACCTGGCGGTCAGCCTCTCCACGTCGTCTTGACGGAGAATCCTGAGGCCCTTTACTACACAATTCTACTACTGACCTGGAGGTCAGCCTCTCCACGTCGTCTTGACGGAGAATCCTGAGGCCCTTTACTACACAATTCTACTACTGACCTGGCGGTCAGCCGCTCCACGTCGTCTTGATGGAGAATCCTGAGGCCCTTTACTACACTATTCCACTACTGACCTGGCGGTCAAACTCTCCACGTCGTCTTGACGGAGAATCCTGAGGCCCTTTACCACACAATTCTACTACTGACCTGGCGGTCAGCCTCTCCACGTCGTCTTGACGGAGAATCCTGCGGCCCTTTACTATACAATTCTACTACTGACCTGGCGGTCAAACTCTCCACGTCGTCTTGACGGAGAATCCTGAGGCCCTTTACTACACTATTCCACTACTGACCTGGCGGTCAAACTCTCCACGTCGTCTTGACGGAGACAGCGGCTGGGGCACAGGCTGTACCTCCACACCCGGTGGTAGTCAGTTCCAGTCCGGACTCAGGGGCTTCACCGTGTTTTTTTTTTCTTTCGCTCTCCTTGTTTGTTTGTTTTTTTAACGTCATGTTATTATGTAATTTTACGTTGACGTCACAATTTACGTTGACGTCACAAATATTTTTGATCAATTTATTCACTCCTCAGATCTATCAAAATAGGACAACAGAACACAAAGTGAACTCCCTTTTTTCGGCATTTTGACACCGCGGACAGAGTAGATCAATTTTGCTATGCTTCCTATAACGATAATAATGGACAAAAAGATCAGAAATACCTAATCTGAACTTTGTCGTAACATACCTTAAATGATTGTCCATTTTAATTAATAGATATGATGGAACACAATGCATACTTCTGAACTGTCTGTAAAAAGCAAAATGGTCGCTTTTTTTTAAACATGGCATGACCATTCTTGCCATCTGCAATCGGTTAGTCTATTCCGAAATATCCGATGGAAGTCATTCATATCTCCGACACCTTGTTGTAACCACACGAAACCAAAACCGAGTTCATATAACTTAACCCCCACATTTGAAACCCATTTGACTCTTCCTCTCGCATGCAAATCATATCAGATAAAGTATGCTTTCTTGGGCAACCTTGAGATTTCCATTTGTGCTATTTTCAACCAGTAGCATATACATTTGGTAGCAGAATTCAAATATATCGGATATCTGTTTCCTTCACCATAGATTAAACCGTTAGGTGTTCGCATGCTCACTCGTAAAAACTTCTTCAGAGCAAATAAATGAACATGTTCACAATAAACAGCAGAATCATAAAGGTTTCAAAAGTTTAGCTCCATACAGTGCGATGGGCTGTACTTGAGAGTCAAACAATTTCATAAATAGTTTCAAAGATGTGTTTTCTGATTTGGATAGCTGTTTTATAAAGCAGAGTAATGCACGCTTGATTCTACTTCCAAGATCTTTGCATGCAAACGTGAAGCTTACTTTAGCTGAAAAAACCCCCAACATATTCCCAAATGTTTATATACGTTCACTACAGGCATATACAATACATTGTACGTTCGCTTACCTCTAATGCCTAAATACTCACTCTTTCTAAACAGACAATGTTGCTTTTTGACATGTTGACGAGAGAGAGAGAGAGAGAGAGAGAGAGAGAGAGAGAGAGAGAGAGAGAGAGAGAGAGAGAGAGAGACACACACATACGAGAGAGAGAGAGAGAGAGAGAGAGAGAGAGAGAGAGAGAGAGAGAGAGAGAGACAGACAGACAGACAGACAGACAGACAGACCGACCGACCGAGACCGAGACCGAGACCGAGACAGAGACAGAGAAAAGGTCCTGGACAGGGAAAGAGAGACGGACGGCGTATGGTCTGGCGTTCCTGTCCATGTGGGAATGTTTTTGTTTTTCGCCCATCCAGCGAGAAACAGGCCGGGGGCTACAGACAAATAGATCACTATGATTAAAGGCGACTTCCAAGCTCTGTGGAATCTGTCTAAGAGAGAGAGAGAGAGAGAGAGAGAGAGAGAGAGAGAGAGAGAGAGAGAGAGAGAGAGAGAGAGAGAGAGAATGAGAGTCAGAGAGAGAGAGAGAGAGAGAGAGAGAGAGAGAGAGAGAGTGTGTGTATGTGTACCGTTGATGTATATGCAGGTGCACATGTGTATGTTTATGTTAGTGTGTGCGTTTCTCAATCCGTTTATTTGTGTATGTGTGAATGAACGAGTGAGTCACTGTGTGTGTGTGTGTGTGTGTGTGTGTGTGTGTGTGTGTGTGTGTGTGTGTGTGTGTGTGTGTGTGTGTGTGTGTGTGTGCGTGCGCGTACGTGTGTGTGTGTGTGTGTGTGTGTGTGTGTGTGTGTGTGTGTGTGTGTGTGTGTGTGTGTGTGTGCGTGCGTACGTGTGTGTGTATGTGTGTGTGTGTGTGTGTGTGTGTGCGAGAGAGAGAGAGAGAGAGAGAGAGAGAGAGAGAGAGAGAGAGAGAGAGAGAGAGAGAGAGAGAGAGAAGTCGGACTCAGCAAACGTATACATCTCAAAGGCTTTCCTCTCAGCTATACTGTTGTCCTTATGAAGCACTTCAATCAGTCTGTTCTGTCTCTTCCGTTTGAAGAGCGTCTGGAAGTGCGCATTCATCATCATCATCATCATCATCATCATCATCATCATCATCATCATCATCATCATCATCAAGAGACGTCAGTTACCTTGTACCCCTACAACAGCAATGATCGTAAGTTTCTTATTTTATGAATGTTGTCATTACTCTTTTCCTTATGCCTGCGTAGAGCAATCCCACGTACATTTTTGAGTAATCACACGGTAAACAAAGAAAGATTGATTATATTTAGACACACGAAAAGGAAATAAGGAATCTGTGTTGGCTTATTCTACGTTTGGCAGAAATCTGTGTGAAAACTTTGTGTAAGTGTGGTGTGTGTTGTTTTAATTTTACGTCTTTCTTTTTTGTGTAACATTACACGGGAAAAAACAAAGAAGAAATAGAAAGGGGAGGGGGTGAAGGGGGCCAAAACGGAGGGTTCAAAGGAAGGTTGGGTGAGAACGGGGGTTACTTGATGTGCATATGACAATTATGCTGTAGTTTCACATACGTGCGAGCCTATTGTA
>CM065742.1:46728958-46733958 GCA_033310375.1 Conus canariensis
AGAGAGAGAAGGAGAGAGAGAGAGAGAGAGAGAGAGGAGAGAGAGAGGAGAGAAGAGAGAGAGAGAGAGAGAGAGAAGAGAGAGAGAGAGAGAGAGAGAGAGAGAGAGAGAGAGAGGAGAAGAGAGAAGGGGAGAGAGAGAGGGAGGAGAGAGGTACAGAGTGAGAGAGAGAGGGAGAGAGAGAGAGAGAGAGGAGACAGGGAGACAGAGAAAGGAAAGGTAAGAGAGAGAGAGAAAGGGAGAGAAGAGAGAGAGAGAAGAGAAGAGAGAAGAGAGGAGAGAGAGAGAGAGAGAAGGGAGGGGGGAAGAGGAGAGAGGGGGGGAGAGAGGAGACAGACAGGGAGACAGAAAAGGAAAGGTACAAGAGAGAGAGAAAGGGAGAGACAGAGAGAGAGAGAGAGAGAGAGAGAGAGAGAGAGAGAGAGAGAGAGAGAGAGAGAAGGGGGAGGAGGAGAGGAGAACAGGGAGAGAAAGGGGAAGACAGGGAGACAGAAAAGGAGAGGTACAGAGAGAGAGAGAGAGAGGAGAGAGAGAGAGAGAGAGAGAGAGAAAGAGAGAGAGAGAAAGACACACGAGAGGAGAGAGAGAGAGAGAAGGAGAGAGAGAGGCAGAGAGAGAGGGGGGGGAGAGAGGGAGGGAGGAGAGAGAGGACGGAAAAGGGGAGGTACACACACACACAGAGGGAGACACAGAGTGAGAGAGAGACAGAGACAGAGAGAAAACAATCTCTGTTGTAGCGTCTCCCTCCATCTTTCTTTCTGTTTCCCTGCTGAAAAAGAAAAAACTATTGCCAACCGGAATGAGTCAATATGTATGTATATTCTTATCTGTCTGTCTGTCTGTCTGTGTACCTGTCTGCCTGTTTGCCTGTCTGTTCCTCTGTCTATCTCTACCTATCTGCCTGTCTGTCTGCGTGTTTGTCTGCTTGTCAGTCTGTCTGTCTGTCTGTTCGTCGCTCGTTCGGTTCCTTCGATTTTCTTTCCATCCGCAAAACATAGTTCTTCACCTACTCTACCAGTGTGACGTCAGGAATATTCACTGAGCTTTTCCGGCGAGCCAAGAGACAGAAGCAATCAGCGCCAACTAGTTATTAATGAAGGAGAGGGAGCGAGAGCAGCAAAGAATCAGGTCGGAGTTGGAAAGAAAAGCAAATTTTCTTCTCCTCTTTCTTCTTCTTCTCTTGGTTTCGTCTTCATTATCTTATCATTGTTTTCTTGTACTCTTCTTTTCTCCTACTCTCTCTCCCTCCCCCCCCCCCTACGTCCCCGCCCACCTCCTTCCTATACTTGTATTCCTCTTCCTTCTTTTTTTTTCTTTCTGTTTTTCTCCTTCGTCGTGTTCCTTTATAGTCCTACTTTCATTTCCTTCTTTTTGTCCCATTTAAATTCTCTTGCTTCTTCTTTTCTTCTTCTTCTTGTTTTCGTTTTCTTGCTCTTGTTCTTCTTGTTCTTGTTATTCTTCTCGTTCTTCTTGTTCGTCTTCTTATTCTTCCTTCTTCTTCTTGTTTTTGTTCTTCTTCTTCTTGTTGTTGTTGTTCTTGTTCTTGTTATTGTTCTTCTTGTTCTTCTTCTTCTCCTTTTTTGTTGCTGAAAACCTGCCTTATCTTTGTACAATTGTAACATTATTCTTGTGACAAGAGGAAACAAACATTTCGTGGCTAAAGTCGATTTAGTTCACTAAAAGATTTACAACAATACAGTACAGAGGAAACTTCCTAAACCAACAACAATTGCTTAAAAAAAAATTAAAAAACGCCTGCAAAAGCAGAAGAAAAAGGTTTAACAGCAGGTGAAAACAAAAACACTTGTAAAAGCAGAAGAAAAAGGTTTAACAGCAGGTGAAAGAAAACACCTGTAAAAGCAGAAGAAAAAGGTTTAACAGCAGGTGAAAAAAAACCTGTAAAAGCAGAAGAAAAAGGTTTAACAGCAGGTGAAAAAAAACACCTGCAAAAGCAGAATAAAAAGGTTTAACAGCAGGTGAAAAAAAAAACTCTCCTCACAGACAGCACCCAAGTTCAGTGAAAACTCTTCTTCTTCTTCTCCTTCTTCTCCTTCTTCTTCTTCCTTCCTTCCTTCCTTTCTTTTCTTCTCTTCTTCTTCTTCTTCTTCTTCTTCTTCTTCTCCTCCTCCTCCTCTCCTCCTTCTTCTTCTTCTTCTTCTTCTTCTTCTTCTTCTTCTTCTTCTTCTTCTTCTTCTCCTTCGCCTTTTTCTTCTTCTTTCTTCTTCTTCTTCTTCTTCTTCTTTCTTCTTTCTTCTTCTTCTTCTTCTTCTTCTTCTTCTCTCTTCTTCTTCTCCTCCTCCCTCCTTCTTCTTCTTCTTCTTCTTCTTCTTCTTCTTCTTCTTCTTCTTCTCCTTCGCCTTTTTCTTCTTCTTCTTCTTCTTCTTCTTCTTCTTCTTCTTCTTCTTCTTCTTCTTCTTCTTCTTCTTCTCCTCCTCCTCCTCCTTCTTCTTCTTCTTCTTCTTCTTCTTCTTCTTCTTCTCCTCCTCCTCCTCCTCCTCCTCCTCCTCCTCCTCCTCCTCCTCCTCTCCATTTGCTCTTTTAGAGCTTTCTCGTAAGAACGTTTTTGTTTTATGCATTCCTCTTCTACAACGATCAAACGTCTGGTACTTCTCTTTCAGTGTTTGCCAGCTCTGTCGCCAAACTGTCTCTTTATTTGTCTGTTGACCCCCCCCCTCCACACCACCGCCCCGCCCGCTCTCTCTCCCTATAAGAAAATCCATCTGCACTGTCTATCACTTTTTGCCTGTCCGTCCGCCGCCTACCTGGATGTCTACTGTTTGTACTAGAAGTTGTCTCTAGTAGTAGACGTCATGGCCGTGATCTATATTTAGCTTTTTTTAAAAAAGTTCTTTATTTTATTTTTTTTTTTTTTAGCAGTGTGTCTGCTTGTCTGTCATTGTCTCTTTGTCCCGTTCCTCTTTCTTTCTATCTCACTCTCATTCTCACTCTCTTTCATTCTTTCTTCTCTCTCTCTCTCTCTGTATGAATCTCTCTCTCTCTCTCTCTCTCTCTCTCTCTGTATGAATCTCTCTCTCTCTCTCTCTCTCTCTCTCTCTGTGTATGAATCTCTCTCTTTCTGTGTATGAATCTCTCTCTCTCTCTCTCTCTCTGTATAATTGTCTCTCTCTCTCTCTCTCTCTCTCTCTCTCTCTCTCTCTCTCTGTATAATTGTCTCTCTCTCTCTCTCTCTCTCTCTCTCTCTCTCTCTCTCTCTGTCTGATTGTGTTGTGTAATTTTGTAATTTTTTTTTTTAATTCTATAATTATTATTCTTATTACTATTGTTATTGTTAATATTATAATGTTGCTATATTCTTTATTGTTTCTGTCATTATTAATATGTGCAGTCTGTTTAGTTGAATGTTGTGGAATAGCAAGGACAGATTGGAAGAATAGGCACTGCCTAAAATCTCTATCCTTGAGTAATAAAGTTTTTGAGTCTTGAGTCTTGAGTCTCTCGTCCCCCTCCACCCCCTCTCACTTTCTCTCTATCCCCCCTTTCTTCTCTGTCTCTCTTCCTCGTTCTATTCTCTCTCTCTCTCTCTCTCTCTCTCTCTCTCTGTCTCTGTCTCTCTCTCTCTCTCTCACTCCTTCTCCTCTTCCTCCTATTTCCCCTCCACCTGCTCCTCCTTCCTCTCCCCCCCCCCCCCACCCACGGAAAACTGTTTTTGAATGGAATTATTCAAAGGCTTAGAGCGAGACAAAGTACTATTGATTTTCTGTTTCAGTGGAAGACACGCATCTGCTTACACAACGGGTTGCTCACCTGGGTAGAGCCGAGTGAAGATCTGCCTGTTGGCGCTAAGCATTCGTTTCTCGTGGCATTCAGGGGAATAGCAGTCACTCTGTCATTCTTTCATCTCTGTATTTGAACCAGCTGTGTCATTATTTATTATCTCTTCGGTTGTATATTTCTTCTCCTTCTTATTTTTTTAATCCTTTTTTGTTTATTGTAAACACCCCCCACCCCCACCCTCCCCCAAGATAGGGCGTTTAAAACAAGGCTCTCTGGTTTAAGGATAGCTCTGTTAAAGAGAGAGAGAGAGAGAGAGAGAGAGAGAGAGAGAGAGAGAGAGAGAGAGAGACAGACAGACAGACAGAGAGACAGAGAGAGAGACAGAGACAGAGAGAAACAGAGAGAGAGAGAGAGAGACAGAGAGAGAGAGAGAGAGGGAGAGAGAACAAGAACAAGAACAAGAATAAGAACAAGAGGACGAAACACCCAAACCTGTTGCACTTGTTCAGAAACAGATGTGAATCTCTTTGTCTGCTCCACCTCAGCGTGAATCGTCTGACACTTGTTTGCACGAATGTACGGCTGCTGCACAAATATCCTGAGGGGCAGGTGTCATCCACTAGCAACACTGCTTACAGAACTTATCCGCAGATGCCCCATTTTGATCTGCAGCCGAAGGTTGAGCTGTGTTAAAATTTATAAACCTTTCTAAACTTGCTTTGAGTGCAGCGGCTCTATAAAGAAAGTTTATATATATATATATATATATATATATATATATATAAAGCAAACAACAACAACAACAACAACAACAACAACAACAAATGAGTTTGGTGCCCGGTGGCTTAGTGGTTTAACTTCGAATTCGCAGTCAGAAGTTGCGAGTTTAAATCTTGGTGGTGTCTGAAAAAGAAAGGGTGGGGTGCAGTGGGGTGGGGTTGGGGATGGGGGATGGGGGGTGGCACCCCCTCACACACGCATGCTCATAAACGCTAGGTCACTCTCTCTCTCTCTCTCTCTCTCTCTCTCTCACACACACACACACACACACACACACACACACACACACACACACACACACACACACACAAGCACAACACGAACGCACGCACGTTCGCACATGTGCACGCACGCGCGCACGCATGTACGCACACACACACATTCACACTTTATCTTTAATGGCTATCTGATACATAATTATTATCCATGCGTTAATATCTTGAATAATCAGTATGCTGTGATGCATCCATTTTAGACGTGCGAGA
>CM065742.1:46766458-46783958 GCA_033310375.1 Conus canariensis
AAGACGCTGTTCCCACTTAACAAATGCACTAACGTTAAAAACTTCATTGACTTCCACCATAATATCATAATAAGTACGAGTTCACTTGGTAACGCTACAAATTTTTTGAAGTGCTAAAGTTTTATCTTTACTAATGTTACTGTCTAATTTGAATCTTCTTTTCTCTGCGTAAGCTTTGATCGAATGCACGCAACTTATATAATTCAGAAAATTGACCGAAGTCCCATTTTCCCTGACAGTTCGTAACGGCGTATAAAATTATCATCATCATCGAGTAAATGTTGAACAAGAAATATGTTTTTCTGCATCCATTTCTTGTAAATGAATGGTTTTTCTCCCACTTTAAACTTCTCATTACAGAAAATAGGTTCAGTGGCTAAATCTGTACTTTCGTATAATTCAACCTGTTTGCAGAACCTTTGATATGATTGAAAAACTCCTTTCCAAAATGTGTTACGAATATTGCTTTCAACAAATCTGTTAGCACCATGGACGTCAAAATTACTTATTTCGGGACATAATGAATGTAATATTATTTTCCACTTATGGTTGTACATGTACGCTTTCCTTATCCAGGCTATTTTTAAGGAGCTGATATATATTTTCAGATCGGGTATACCTATCCCTCCTTTTTGTATATTATGTATTGAGTACTTTCTTTTAATTTTATCATTTTTGTTGTCCCATACAAATTTGAAGCATCTAGTCTGTAATAAAGCAATCTGGAAATCAGGAGGATTCGGTAAAAGGATCCATAAGTACACCAATTTTGATAGCACTAATGATTTGAGCACAGCTACTCTACCTAATGGTGTTATAATCCTTTTTGTCCATATTTTGAACAGGTTTTGGACTTCCGAGAATTTATCTTTCATATTAATTTCCGTCTTATCAGATAGACTATTCGTAAACCACATCCCTAGAATTTTGAATTTTGAGGGGTTCCATTCCATTTTATATTGTGGCAAATATGTGTTTGTGGAATTTTTCTCTGTACCTAGCCAAACATTAAGCGTTTTTCATAGTTCACTTTGAGTCCAGATATTTGCTCAAATTCATAAAGGTTTGCAAATAACTTTTCGTATGATTTCTTATCGCCTTCTAACGTAAAGGTGGTTTCGTCTGCAAATTGATTTATCTTAAATTCTGTGTTTTCTATCTTTATGCCTTTGATATCGTGATCTTGCCTTATTTTGGTCGCTAGTACTTCAACACACAAAACAAATAGATATGGAGATATAGGATCCCCTTGACGTCAACCTCTTCCAATTGAAAAACCCGAAGACACTTTCCCGTTCACTATTACGTAAGACTTCATATTATCGTAAAAAGATGATATTCATCGTTGTATTCCTTTTCCGAATCCGAATGCAACCAGAATGGTATTCATATATGACCAGTTAACTGGATCGAAAGCTTTCTCGAAATCGACAGAAATTAGTAACCCTCGTAAGCGATTCACTTCTAAATAATGAATTAAATCGTATATTGTTCGTAAACTATCTCCTATATATCTATCTGGAACGAATCCCGTCTGATCCACGTTTATGAGTTTTGGTAAAACAATTTTTATTCTGTCTGCAATACAGGCTGAAGCAATTTTATAGGTTACATTTAAAAGTGAGATAGGTCTCCAGTTCTTCAAGTATTCTCGCGGTTTCTCTCCTTTCAGAAGACCAATTATTATTCCTTCTTTTTGTGTTATAGACATTCCTCCATTACTGTATCCCTCATTTAGAGAACGGACAACAAAATCTCCTAATTGTCTCCAGAAGAATTTAAAGAAATTTACTGTCATACCGTCTGTTCCAGGACTCTTGTAATTTTCCATATTTTTAGGACTTTGGTAGCTTCTTCTAAAGTAATTAATCCCTCCAATTGTTCGGATTCTAAATGATTTAGTTTTGGAAGGTTTTCTATATATTTTGCAATCTCAATATTACTTATTTCCTTTTCCGCGTATACGTTTTCATAATAGTTCTTTGTCTCTGTTAACATATCATCCGTTTCTGTCAGAGTAGTTCTTTGGTCTGTGACAAGTGTAAGCATTTTTTTTACTTACGAAATTCCTTTTCTCCAGTGAACAGAAATATTTGCTTATTTTTTCCCCGTAGGATGCCCATTTAGCTCTGGATCGAATCATTATTCCGTCAATTTTTGTTTTCCTTAGCTCACTCAGCTCTTCCTTTTTGTTTTTCAAGATCTCCAAGTCTGTTTCCAGTAAGCCGTTTTTGCTTTCCAAGCCTTGTATTGCTTTTTCGATTTGTTTTTTTCTTTTTTATTTCTTTTTCTAGTTTTGCGAATACTGAATGTTATTGTTTCTGCTCTTATTTCCATAATTAGAGTTTCTAGAAATAATTGGTCAGAAATTGTAAACTGAATTTGATCATTCGGGATTTTACTGACATAGGTTTTATTGTAAGGCAGTAATGCATATTGTCCTTTAATTCTTTCAATCGTTTCATTAACCAGATTTACATATTGCTTGTCTCTTAAAAGAGAGGAATTAAATTTCCAGAACCCTTTATGCCTCTCTTCCTTTTTAAAATCAATATTTATGAATATCAAAGAGTGATCTGTTCTATATCCGAAAAAAATATCAGCATCTTCTATGTAAGTGATGAACGTGTCGGACAGTGAAAAGAAATCTAGCCTGCTTTGTTGAAATGGTTCTGGTCTTCTCCAAGTACATCGCCTCGTGTCTTGGTTCAATTCTCTCCATATATCAACTAGCTCTAATCTGGACATAATTTCGGCACGAGCATTATTAACATGTTTATAATTGTGATAATCCTTACTAGGATTACGGACCTTTGTCTTTGTCTTTTCTTTTCTTTTCTTATTGTTGTTGTTGTTGCTGTTATTGTTGTTATTGTTGCTGATAGTACCAATGTCTTACGAAACCGTTTTCAAATCACCTACATGGAATGAGATCCAAGACAGAATAACTGTGTGCGGCTAAACGAAGGAACAGATTGATTACAAGACAAACACAACGCATTTCAACCTGTTTAATCTTCCTCAAGCAAGAGAAACAACATTCAAGACAAAGAAAACAAAGGACGACCTAACAGTCACCTAACTCCTCCACCTGGGTGCAAAAAGACTACGGAATGGAATGAGGCTGAAGGGGAGGCAATACGGGTAATGACGATAGTAATGATAATAATGACCATGATAACATTAATCATAATGATAATAATAACAATAACAGTTAATAGTAAAAATGATGATAATGAAATAAGAATAGCTATAATGATAACAAGAATGATAATTATTATTATTATTATTAGCATTATTATTACTATTATTATATTATCATTATTATCATATCAACAACAACAACAACAATAACAATCATTATTATCATTATCATTATTATTATATTAACAACAACAATAATAATAACAACGATAATAATAATAATAATAATAATAATAATGATGATGATGATGATGATAATAATAATAATAATACTAAAAACCCCGCTACTACTACTACTGATGAAAATGATGGTAGTGTAATCGTACAATAATAATTGTAACAGTTGTGGTGATGCTAACTGTAGTCATCATGATAACGATACCACCACTACTGCTACTACTACTACTACTACTACTGCTACTACTACTACTACTACTACTACTACTACTTCTACTACTATTACTACTACTACTACTACTACTACTACTACTACTACTACTACTACTACTGACAACGGCGACGACATTGTGATGATAATGATGACGATAATGAGAAAGAAGAGATGGAGGAGGAGGAGGAGGAGGAGGAGGAGGAGAGGAGAAGAAGAAAGAGGAAGAGGGAGATATACATGCTGGGAAAATAGCATGATAGAATCTAAGAAATTTTTTTTTTTTTTTTTTTTTTTTTTTTAAATCCGAGTTTCTCCGTTTAAGCCTCTCTTTCCTTGTCTAATTTTTTCCCCTTGTCAATAGATTTGGTTTTTCTTCTCTGTGTTTATCCATCGGCTTTCTCTCTCTCTCTCTCTCTCTCTCTCTCTCTCTCTCTCTCTCTCTCTCTCTCTCTCTCTCTCTCTCTCTCTCTCTCTTAATTGCAACATTTATCACCATTTCAAGGCTGCTGCTCCCGCCATTATCATGATGGACGTTTTCTGACACCCCCCCCCCTCCTCTCCCCCCTCCCCCCTCCCCCGTCATTCATGATTCGTGCTTTTAATTTATAGAATTGCATTTCAGTTGTTGTTTTTGTGGTGGTTGTTGTTGTTTTTCTAAAACAATGCTTCATGAATACTACAGCAATATCGACATTCTGTTAATCAACCTCTTCATCATCATCGATTCCTGCGTTCCCTTGTTGATTTACTTGTTTGTTTTTTTTTGTCGCCCTGTTCGCTCACAGACGAAAGACGACGTAGTAGGACATCGTTTGGAATTCTGTCTCCGAGATAGTGTGTCTGTCTGTCGGTCTGTTTGTCCGCTAGTTCGGCTATCTGTTACGTTTGTTCATCAAGATACTTCATCAACTGGCAAATGAATCATTGTCAGTTTGGACAGGGTTGTTCATTGCTTTAATGAAGCTAAGAACAACGTAATTATATCCCAAGAGACGTTATATCTGGTGAGACAACTGGGGGTGGGGGTGGGTGGGGGGGGGGGGGTGGGGGGGGGGGCAACACGGTAATAAAGAAGGAAAACGCATCGTATAAACAAACGATAGATTTATGTCAAAAAACGTGAAAAACGGAGGCTTACGCACATCGAATTGTACTTGGAATGTCAATATTTGAAGACGTCATTGAATTGATACTAGCTGATAAAACAACTGTACTATCCAGATTTAAATGAAGGGATAGATATATCACACGCACACGCAACATTTTACTCTCTCTCTCTCTCTCTCTCTCTCTCTCTCTCTCTCTCTCTCTCTCTCTCTCTCTCTCTCTCTCAGAATCGGACTTTCCCGTTTATCTCCTTAATTTGGGCGACAAGTGGATGTGGAACAGAAGCGATACTGCTCAGTAGGAGATAATGCCAGTTAAAATAGTAATGATAACTGTCACAGTCACTAGGCCAGACGAACAAATCCCCTCCCACCAGATCCTACTCTACTGACAAGCGCAATCACAAGAACACACTGATACAAGAACTTGTACATACACGACACATGTGTTAACCTCAACACGTATACACTCACAACGCCTTCCAACCTAACACCCTTAACTCTAGTTTACACGTAAATCCATCACATTGGTTTCCCACTGCACTAAGCGCATAAACCAATGATAAAGCACGAACATTCAATAACCCTGCATGTAAACTACTCACACTCACACCACATCCTTGCTATCTTATTCTCTCTCTCTCTCTCTCTCTCTCTCTCTCTCTCTCTCTCTCTCTCTCTCTCTCTCTCTCTCTCTCTCTCTCTCACTCGTTCATCATCACACCCAATGTAAATGTCACCCAATAGTAGTATGCCATTGTCTCATGTCCAACGTAACACGAATGTCGTTGTGCGGTAAAGTTCCACGACTCCTGATTCAGAACCGTTTGGACACTGGAAACATCCGTGCCTCGTCATCGATGCACATTCCAGAACACAACACACTGCTGCCACCCCTGACGAAGAGTGGAGACCGCAGTAGGCTGAAGTATTGCTGTGGCCAAGAAACAGTCTGTGGCACAGAGATGGGCGGAGACCCCAGCGAAGCACAGAGATGGGCGGAGACCCCAGCGAAGCACAGAGATGGGCGGAGACCCCAGCGAAGCACAAAAGAGGAGACCCAGCGAAGCACTGAGATGGGAGACCCCAGCGAAGCACAGAGATGGGCGGAGACCCAGCGAAGCACAGAGATGGGCGGAGACCCACGAGATGGCGAACCCAGCGAAGCAAGAGATGGGCGGAGACCCAGCGAAGCACAGAGATGGGGAGACCCCAGCGAAGCACAGAGATGAGGGAGACCCCAGCGAAGCACAGAGATGGGCGGAGACCCAGCGAAGCACAGAGATGGGGGAGACCCCAGCGAAGCACAGAGATGGGGGAGACCCAGCGAAGCACAGAGATGGGCGGAGACCCCAGCGAAGCACTGAGATGGGGGAGACCCCAGCGAAGCACAGAGATGGGTCGGAGACCCCAGCGAAGCACAGAGATGGGAGACCAGGAAGCACGGATGACGGGACCTCAGCGAAGCACAGAGATGGGCGGAGACCCCAGCGAAGCACTGAGATGGGGAGACCCCAGCGAAGCACAGAGATGGGCGGAGACCCCAGCGAAGTACAGAGATGAGGGAGACCCCAGCGAAGCACAGAGATGAGGGAGACCCCAGCGAAGCACAGAGGTGGGCGAAGACCTCAGTGAAGCACGAGATGGGGGAGACACCAGCGAAGTACAGAGATAGGGGGGAGACCCCGGCGAAGTACAGAGATGGGGGAAGACCCCAGCGAAGTACAGAGGTGAGGGAGACCTCAGTGAAGCACAGAGATGGGGGGAGACCCCAGCGAAGCACAGAGATGGGGGAGACCCCAGCGAAGTACAGAGATGGGGGGAGACCCCGGCGAGTAAGAGATGGGGGACCGGCGAAGTACACAGATGGGGGAGACCCGGCCAAACATAGAGATGGGTGGAGACTTCAGCGAAGCCCCGAGATGGGGAAGACTTCAGTGAAGCACCCAGAGATGGCGAAGACATTAGTGAAGCCCAGAGATGGCGAAGACTTCAGTGAAGCCCAGAGATGGGAAGACTTCAGTGAAGCCCAGAGATGGCGAAGACTTCAGTGAAGCCTCAAGATGGGGAAGACTTCAGTGAAGCCCAGAGATGGGGAAGATTTCAGTGAAGCCCCGAGATGGGCCAACCAGACCTGAACACGACGAAATTCTGAACTGCCTTCACAGTCAGCACACCAAGACACCGATTGCCAGGAATACCATGGCACAGACAGTACGAGGGCATTCACATCACTAGCCGACTATCAGCCTACACTCATATACCAGCACAAACGCTGGGACTTGCTTAGGTAGCCAAAGTTAGGCGACAGACGCCCTAAAATACAAGTGGCAAGTTATTTCAACACCGAGCAACTTCACTTTTGATTTCTGTAAAAAACAGGATCCTACCCACAAACCACGACGCTGGTTGGCCCCCTCTAGCCTCGTGAACTTCTACGTCATCTCACTCCTTCTCTTACCTTATACGGCCCGATACGATATTACTTCTGCATGTATCTCACGTGCTTTTACAAATCGCTATGGCCATACAACCTGTCCACCCCTACACTCCTACTACCTGTCAACCTACATTTGCCTGGAGAAAGATTTTCTTTTATCCCCTCATACACAACCATTTAAGACCTGCAACCAGTCGAATAATTTCATAATCAAAACTGATCGGGGTGACAATAACAATAGTCATGATAATGATAATGATAGTAACGGTCATTATCATTATTATCTTAATTGGCATTGTCTCTTTCCCAGCAGCCTCGTTTTCAGTCACGTACATTTTGCATCCAGTTTGAGGAGAACAATGATTGTTCGTTCTTCGTTTTCATTGTCTTGAAAGTTGTTTGTCTTGCCTGGTGAAGACCAAAGAGGTCGAAACTCGCCGTGTTTTTTGTCATGTGATTTGTTGTGTCCCTTTTGCTCGGCGGAACATCTTCTTTTAAGTTCGTCTCTGAAGTAGTATCTGCTTGTTCATGCAATTCTGATGTGGAGGTTTTTTTAATGATGTCAAGGGAGAACTGTCTTTGGCTCGTTTAGGAAAATGAAAATCAGATTTGAACTTTGATACTTCCGAAAACAACATTCTCACAACCGAACTCCTTACGACATACTTTGCACAGGGCAAAATTTGCTGTGCATCAAATAATAATCCAGTCACTTGTTTGAATGTTCCAAAAGAAAATGCTTGGAACGGAACATCAAGAGTAAGTTTATATGTCTTACTATGCCTTACAATCTACGCTCTGTTACTCATATAACATGCACTCAGGTACACTGAAAAAGACTTTTTGGCCGTGATATAATCTAGAACGATTAGATGTTAACAGATGCATTAAAACTGTAGTATCTTTCCTGAATTGTGTTTATTTGTTTATCTTCACTAGATTAAAGCTTTTCATGGCTTTCGTAATGATGTAATCAAAATGTTTATTCCAAATCAGTTCGGAAGTGAGACAAACGCCGAGAAACATCGTCGTACCATATACTACTTTATGGTAATATTTTCTAACGTAACACTGGCGATCCATCTGGATTCGGGCCATTTGTGAATAGCACCATGTGCGTCTCTTCCAGTGGAAAAAGTGAATCATTTTCTTTAATGAACCAGCTTATTTTGTCAGGCTGTGTTTGATATGTCCTTTGAATAACATTTAAAGTTCGTTTCCGTGTTCTTGACATTGCTACTTTCATCTGTATGATTTATATTATATTTGTTTGTAAATTGTACTAATGCTATTGAATTTTGATATGCGCTTCGAAAGATCGTAAAGCAAAATGTTGAACAAACTTGGAATTATCATTTGAGGCAAGCCCATATCAAGTGTTCCGAAATCTGAACGTGTATTTCTACCTTTATTTGTATACTTTTCTAAATTGAGAATCTCTTTGATGTCATCATACAAATATCCTGATAACCATGTACTTGTCGGTCTGTATAGTAGTCTAGCTTGCCACACTTGCTCATACACTTGTTTCATGTTAAAAAAAATGGCAAGAACACATTTTTTTCTGTAAAAGCTAAGGCTTAACTTGAATTATGATTTAATCAAATGATCAATACTCGATTTTCCATTTTGAGAGACGGCATTATTTCATTCTTACAACAAAAATAGTGTGATTGATTCAATGTGTTTCTTGTTGCTATGTGTAGCATTGTAGTATGAAATATTGTAGTTGTTGAGAGAAAATATGTAGCGTATACTCTTAACTATTGTTGTTTTACTCTGTGTGGTCCTGTTGCAGTTATTGTTGCTATTGTTGCGCTGTTCTATTATTGTTGTTGTTATCTTGTTAAAATTGGTAATATGTATTGTAGCTCACGTTTTTCTTCTTGTATTGGTACGTAATTTGCTTGGTCTAATTATTGATGCTGATTCGATACCATTATGCGTGGTGTGTGTTGCAGTTACCGTCGTTTTTGGTAATTATTTGTGGCTTCCAATGCCAATGGTGCTTACTGCCTATAGACACCAGTTTTGGTTTTAATTGGACAGTGAAATATTCCTGTACTGGGTGGGTACAGTTGAAGACTCATTAGGATAAAAAAAAAAGCCCAAGTAGGATATACTAGTCCAGTCAAATGACTTCACTTAATTTTTTTCTCACGACCGAGATATGCCTTTTACTTGTAAGAGAAATCTTAAGTAAGGCAGTGAACAGCAAACAGTAAATAACAAACAAGTAGGGTAACTCTTGCTCTCATAATGAAAGAAACACACGCTCATTTCTCCAAACGGATGCTGCTTACGACACCAGATTGGCTAACGGAAATTACAACACAGATCACACCGAACAAACAAGGAGACATCTTTTTTCTTTCTCACCCTCCCTTCTTTTTTTTTTTTTTAGGAGGGGAGGGGGTGGGGGGGAGGGCTGGTGCTCAAGGTATTGTTTGTCGTGTATTTGTGTGTGGATGTTGTTGTTCTCTATTTGTTGATGTTGTTAATTTGCAGTTGTTGTAATTATTTTTATCGTTGATGTGTTGCTCTCTCTCTTTTGAGCGTAACGGCTTAATAGTTCTTCGCCTGTTGTTGTATGTAGTAAGGGTTGCATTTAAAAAAATTAAATTCATTTTGAATTTATTCATTCATACATTTATTTATTTATTCATTTGTTCATTTAATCATGTACATATTTATTTAGACTTCTGTTTGTTTCTGAGTTTCTTATGGGTTGTGTTTCTTCTAAAAAAAAAAAAATTGGTACTATGTTATTACGTGTGAAATGTAAGGGTGTGTGTGTGTGTGTGTGTGTGTGTGTGTGTGTGTGTGTGTGTGTGTGTGTGTGTGTGGGTGTGCGTGCGTGTTGCGTGCGTGCGTGCGTGCGTGTGTGTGTATGTGTGTGTGTGTGTGTGTGTGTGTGTGTGTGTGTGTGTTCATTTGTTGGTTTGTTTTTACTTTGTTGTTATGTGTAGTCTGTCTTATGACTATTTCTGCCGCTGCTGTGTTTTTATGTCAGATGTGAGGTATAACTATTTTTGTTGTTGCTTCTTGTCTGGTCCACTGTCTCTTCTAAGTATTTTGTTGTTGTTGTTGTTGAATTGCTTTGCGTGGTGCATTAATGGTTACCGTTGTTGTTCCCCTGTTGTTATGTGCATTGTATGTAATGATTCAGGTTTTTTTTTCTGTGCTGTTATGAGTAATGATCGCTGTATTGTTGTTTCATTCTGTCAAGTTGTTTACTGTGGCGTGTTACAATCATTCTTGTTGTTGTTGTTTGTTGCTGTGTTGTAATTATCATCATATTTGTTTTGATTATTGTGATGCTATGTGTGGGGTCTGTTGTTACTATTGTTTCTCATGTCTGTTGTTATGTGGAATGTGGTGTGCTGGTGTTACTATGATTATTTGCGTCATCGTCTTACGATTGTTGTCATGGTTGCAGTGTTGCCATGTGTGGTGTGGTTTACGGTATGGATGAGATCAGTGCTTGTTGTTCCTGTATAGTTATGTCGGGCGTGTGTGCCAGAATTACTGTTGTCATTGCCTTGTTGTTACGTGTAGTTTAAATCCTATTTGTGTTTGTTGTTTGGGTGTTATTTTGGGCCAGTTTGGCCGTTGGTATGGAGGACACGTTATACATAGCATGCACCCTGCGTGAGAAATTGAAAGAATGAAGGATGTAAGAAAAATTGAGTGAACGATATTGAACGATATTAACTGGATGACACGGGAAACGACTGAATGAAGCACCAGCTGGCAGCTCTTCAGTCGGCACTACCCAGGTGGGCAGCCCGTTGTGTAAACGAATGTGGATTGTAAAGCGCTTAGAACTTGGTCTCTAACCGATGATAGGCGCTATATAAGTATTCATAATAATAAGAAGAAGAACAATTCTGTGTGGGTTGTGGTGTAATTCCTGTTTCATTTGCTGTGTTGTGACGTATAATATCTGTTCTAGTCATTTTTGGTTGTGCCAGTGTTGTTATGTGTAATGCAAGTCAGGAAGAAATGTTCTTGTTTACATTCTAATGGTGTTCGTTGTTTGGTAGTTATTATGTATGATGCGTGTGGTTCTAGTTCCATTTACATTTGCTGTGTTGTGACGTATAATGTCTGTTATTTTTCATGTTCCAGTGTTGTTATGCGTTATGCCATTCACGAATAATTAATCTTCTTGTTGCTGGGTTGGTCGACTACCTGTCAGTTTGTGTCATAAGGAAACGTCAAGCAGGAAGAGTTAGCGTTTAAAAGGAGGCAACTGCCTCCTCAGCAAATTGTTAAGCTCTCAAAAGAGTTACCTCCCTCGGACCCAAACTGCAAGACGGCGCAGTCTCTCTCTCTCTCTCTCTCTCTCTCTCTCTCTCTCTCATTAGATTTAGGAATTCGTAGTTTCAGTGCTTTACTTGTCACACACCTGCAATACATCACAAACGCCGGTAGCAGGATCTGGGATCTTATCTCTCTGTACACGCTGACTCAATTCTCTTCAAACTTGTGAGGTCAAAATGAATGAAGTATCTGGTGCAGAGCGGCTGAATATATATATATATATATATATATATATATATATATATATATATATATTCGATCGGGTCTACGTCCCTTTTGAATTACTGCAATTTCGTTGAAATTCGATTGAAATGCAAATTCAACCACAGGTTCTGTCAAAAGTATGCCTTTTGAAAAACATATAAATAGGATTAATCAGGCTGCTGTTGACTGGTTTTATTCTAGTATGTCTACAGAGTTCCTCCCAGGGTGACTTAGAAAATGGGCCATTACCATGAGCCTCAGCACCTTGAGTTTCAAGTGAGCCAAAATGGTGTGTTTGGGGTTCAATTCTGTAATTAGTCTCACTTTCGGCAGAAGATCAAAGGAGCTTTTTCCTCAGTCTTTAAGAGGTCGTAGTATAGCAATACTAAAGTGTGTCACAGGTTAGATTGCGAATACAAATTTGTGCGACCATTTGTTGTCGTTGTTGTTGTTGTTGTTGTTGTTGTTGTTGTTGTTGTTGTCGTACCCTGGCTAAAAGACTCCAGGGATCATCCAAACAGCCGAAGTACTTGAACACTATGGTACAAATGCATCAGCTGAGGATGAGAACATGACGTGTATGGCCGTGTTTGACTACCCCGCCATATGGGCATCCACACTCCGACTTCGGGGGAAACCATTTAATTAAGCGAGACTTTTGCTGTTGTTTTTGTTGTTGGAAACTTCGTTTCAGGATGTCGTCTTAGTGTTGCCCCGATAGCTATGTTGATAGCGGGGGGGGGGGGGGGGGGGGGGGGGGGGGGGGGGGGGGGGGGGGGGGGGGGGGGGGGGAGGGGGGACATTTGTGGGACATCTCCCACAGTTGTTTGTCAAGTGGGAGAGAGCCAAAAAAATTGTGGGAAATCTCCCAGAGTTGTCTGTAAAGTGGGAGAGAGCAAAAAGATGTGTGGGAAATCTCCCACTGTAAAGTGGGAGAGAGCAAAAAGATTTGTGGGAAATCTCCCACTGTAAAGTGGGAGAGAACAAAAAGATTTGTGGGAAATCTCCCACTGTAAAGTGGGAGAGAGCAAAAAGATTTGTAGGAAATCTCCCACGGTTGCCTGTAAAGTGAGAGAGAGCGTAGGCTGGTCACCTGACTATTTTTTTTAATCAAAAACACTTCCTTTTGTCATTGGACTTGGTATCCTAAATTTCCTAACGCATATTTGATGGTTGGGGAGAGAGAGAGAGAGAGAGAGAGAGAGAGAGAGAGAGAGAGAGAGAGAGAGAGAGCGCACACACACGCGCGCGCGCGCGCGCACACACACACACACACACACACACACACACACACACACACACACACAGAGAGAGAGAGAGAGAGAGAGAGAGAGAGAGACTTTACTGGCTGCATGTGACCCTCTGGACCTGTGCAAAGAGGCGCCATTTCTGGCAGATCCCAGATGTGTTGACCATGGCGGGTGAAGACATTGCAACCCCCCCCACCCCCCCCCCCCCACCCCCCACCCCAACCCCCACCCACCCCAGCTCACAGCCTTCACACGGCCAGAACGTCCTCAGCACTCAGCAGCGGTGTGCCAGACATCAGTATCATCCTTCCAAATAGACAGTAAATAGGAAACTAAAAGAAAAAAAAAAAACTCGCATCACTTAGAGAGGAAACATGTAGATTTTGAAAAATAATGGTAGATCTATCCTTCTATTGGTGTACTAGATACCTAAACAGCGAATTCGTCCCATGCTCAAATCAAGAAGCTTATGAATCTGTACGATATGAGTGTTAACAATTTCATGTGAACAGTCACTTCAGACACTCGTTATGCGTTTCTGTATGGTGGCAGGAACTATCCGCTTTTTTCTCACTTGATGATTTACTTTATCATTACCATGTCATTATGTATATGTTTGTTTGTTTGCTTGCTTTTTTTCTTACTAAATGACTTACTCCCATGGAAGTTGGTAACACACTTGGATGTGGGTGTGTATGTATACATGCAGCTAATTGTATGTTTACTTGTGCATATAGGCACATACATCTTTGCTGTCTAGGTGGATACATGCATATTCATCTGCGCTGGGGTTTTTTGTACATGGGTGTGCATTTAGTTATAAATGGGGGGGGGGGGGGATATTTAAAAAAAAATCATCCTCCAGGCAGTAGGACAGTCCAAGATGAACGCCCCCTCCCCCCTCCCTCCCCACTATTTCTACCACAGAACTGCGAAATAAAGCGAAGTTGATGACTTGTCCTTTTGGGAGAACAAAAAATTTGCTCAATAAGTATTGAACAAGGCTGTATAGAAAGGGAAGTAATTCACTTCATGTATCCTCGTGAGACAGTGATTCGCATGGAAGTCACGTGTGATCCTCGACGCTAAAAATCCCCACAGCATACGTCTGACCTAACAGCAGACGAGGAATAAGTGGAAAATTAAACGAGACTAACTTGGAGGTAGAAGTTTTATGGAGATTGTTACGAGGAAGCTGTTGGGTGCAGGTACATACGTGGCTACACGCCACAATATTGAGATTTTGCATCAACGCACGGTAGAACCCGTGTAAGCGTTTTGAAGCTTGGCATATGGTTGAGCTAGAATGTGATATTCCTTTCATCTTAATCTGTCTGACTGGAACCACCTGGCATTAGCAGATGAAAGAAAAGAAGGAGACTCAACTTACAGACACAATAAGGAGTCCCAAAACAATCTGACTGTACCTGTCTATAAATACTCCACTCCGTAAGCAAGGCCTTGGCGCGTTAGTTTTTGGTGTGCGGCCTGTGCCCCCCCCCCCCCCCTCCCCTCAGCAATTCCAAGTAATTCTATGAGACCACCGCCCTTCTGTGTCCAGGTCAGAGTTCGGGGTTATGGCGGAAGTCAATTAGCAACAACACATTTTGCATACATGGAAATCGCCGTGCTTCTGTTAAAAGATTTTAAAAAGTCAAAAAAAAAAAAAAAAAAAAACTTGTCCTCGGATTGATGAATAAGTTTAATGGCAAATGTCATCAAGGATGGGGGATGTATGCGTGACTAGTGAATTCTTTGTGTTCCTACCCGCTATTGTTGGGGCACAGGAATTTGCCAGTGAATACTCAGACAGACAGCAGGAAAACGTGGGTCATGTCGATCACGTTCACACAGAAAGTATATAAAACATTGATGGATTCTCCCGTCGTGTCCAACAGACGAGTAGGCAGGCTGGTCATCTGCTGATGTGGGTCCTTATGTAGGAATGAAGACCATTTCCTGAGGCACAAAGTCGTCCACAGACACTGCATGGAATGGAATCCTGCAAGGATGGGCCCCGTTTTCTCCGATTCCTCTGGATGGCGGTTGCTCTGTTGCGCTCGAATGTCTTTGTGCCCTGGGTACACCGTTGCTTCCACAAGGGCAAGGGCGACATCTTCCCAGGAAGCAGTGTCGATGTTGCAGTTTCTGAGGTTGGCCTTCAAGGTGTCTTTAAGTCTCTTGAGAAGCCTTCCTTGGTCACATTGTCCTTCCTTTAGTTGTCCATAGAGCAGCATCTTTGGAATTTTTGCCGTCCTCCATACAGACAACGTGTCCACGGAGCTGTCTTTTGATGAGTATGCGCCCAATTCTTGGTTGGCCACACTTCTTCTGGACCTGCATTTCACTGGAACTATCTGAAAATCAGGCGCAGTATGTCTTAAGGGCTGAACTACGCATTGAATTTGTTTGAGTGAGGGCGGATGTTCTGAGAGATGTTACATGTAGCTTTGAGTGTAATAGAAATGTAGTGCGTTTGGGGCCTAATTAGTAACTACTGACTGGGACCTGAATGTCTCCGGAGCACACATTGCTCACGTTTGGAGCAAGCGCGAAGGATTTTCCTCTACATGCAAACCTCTTTCCAACAGCATCCTCGTAATGATCGATATGAAGCTTCCAGTTCCTGGTACATTTCAGACAATTTTCCAATTGCAAAGGCAAGGGAATGCTTCATGACAGGGGGGAGAACTCTGGAACATGACAGGGCGAGAACTCTGGAACATGTAAACTGTGATGTGGTGACTTGTGATAACTCTCTGGCCGAAATAATTATGATAAATACAGAAAAACACACATAGTACACCAATGTACACGGCCATTTCTGATACAGGTTTAGATAAAATTCTACGTACTTTCAATCAGATAAGGGTATAACAGGACCTGTTGGTGAAAATACGTGTGGTTCAGTGTAGTAAGACAACAGCTTTGGTACGCTTGAAGTAATGCCTTTGTCCAATGATCTTTAAAGAAAGTCACTAAAGATTCTTTTTTATTGTGGCTTGTTTATTTCAGCTGGCTTTGTATTTATGACTTATTATTGCTTTCCATTACTTCTGTTTCCTTTGGGTCGTTTTGAATGTGACTGATCTTCGCTGTATTTACACATTATACAATGCAAGTTCTAGTATGCACGACGTACATGTTTGATACCATTATAGTAATTCAAGAAAAATAAAGTTAATAATAACAATAACTATAAACAACAACACCACCACCACCAACAATAATAATGATGATACTACTACTACTACTACTACTACTACAACTACTACTGCTACTACTACTAATGATAATAATGATGATGATGGTAATAATAATAATAATAATAATATGATGATGATGATGATGATGATGATGATGATGATGACAAACCCCCACGCATGCAAACACTTGTTACCCAGTTTCACCCACTTGGGCAACGAACCCCCACTGATGTCTATGGGCATTTGTCGCAGTTTACAATCCCACAGACAACAGAATACACAACAGCCAGACATTCCTAAAGCACTCGTGTGACAATAAGAAACCCAAAATACCTGTAGACGTTAGTATCCAATCAATCCATTCACACCAGAGTAAAGGAAACACCCGGACATGTATGCGCTTATCTATATTTGTCGATCTGCAAAAGATCAACTTGACACGTTGTAACGCATTGGTATTATCATCATTGTTGAACAGAAAAACGTCATTCTTGAAAAAAAGCGGGGGGGGGGGGGGGGGGGGGGGGAGAGAGAGAAGAGAGAGAGAGAGAGAGAGAGTCTGACAATTTGACACTTCAATTGACAGTAACCTAATTGGCCTTCAAACCAAGGGGGGGGGGGGGGGGGGGGGGCATTTGACAGTTGTTCTTGCAAATGGTACAAAAATGTAACACACAAGAAACGAATCAAAAAGGAACTGCACTACAGCATTCCATCTGCAGTCAAAATAATCCAGCTTAAAATGCATTGAAGACGAAAGCACAGGTCAATACTAAATCAAAGTAAAACGCAATGAAGGATCATCCGACAGTAATCACGAGATCGTCACATATGTGTTGACATTATGACCATTTGTAACACGAACTGTTATGAGCCTAGGACTGTTCAGCGGTTCTCATTTGTAATCGAGATATAGCTTCACCAGGAAAGGAATTTCCTTCTCTGTTCCAATGCTTCGGCGACAAACTTCGCAAGCGCTTTGATATTATCTTCATCTGCTGATGGGAAAGAGGAGAAGAGAGAGAGAGAGAGAGAGAGAGAGAGAGAGAGAGGGGGGGGGGCAGACAGACAGAGAGAGACAGACAGACAGACAGACAGAGAGAAAGACAGAGACAGAGAGACAGAGACAGACCAGAGACAGCGACAGAGACAGAGACAGAGACAGACAAACATGGAAGAAAGAAGGAGAAGAAGAAAAAAAAAATCATGGACAAGAATTTACTTAATTATTAAGCGGAATGCTTTGGGGGTGAAATTTACATTTCTGTTAATCTTAGCCTCTTAAAATTTTTCTTTTTCGTGTGCCGGATTTTATTTTCTTTTTCTTTTTTCTTTTTCTTTTCTCTTACCTTTCATTTTCCACCTTTGCTTTC
>CM065742.1:46796458-46798958 GCA_033310375.1 Conus canariensis
ATACGCGCTTGACGTTAACCTCTACACGATGCAACATTTTCCTTTTCTATTCCGTCAGAGTTGGAGGACGATGGAAGTCGTCATAGTAGAGGGGATAGCTTAGGAGAAAGCCGGACAGGGATTGGAATGGAGGGGGGCTGGGGGAGCATGGGGCAAGGAGGGTGAAGGGAGATAGGAGAGGTGGTGGTGAGTGTAGGAAGGACAGCAGAGCGAGACAACTATCAATGAAACACGTCATCTGGCGTGCAAACCATTCCATATTCTACAAACCCAGTACTGCAGCCAGCATCAGTGTATTAATGAGTGTGTGTGTGTGTGTGTGTGTGTGTGTGTGTGTGGTGTGTGTGTGTGTGTGTGCGTGTGTTGTGTGTGTGTTCGTGTGTGTGTATGTGTGTGTGTTGTGTGTGTGTGTGTGTGTGTGTGTGTTAGTGTGCGTGGTAGTGTGGTGGTGCGTGCGTGTTGTGTGTGTGTGCGCGCTCGTGTGTGTGTGTGTGTGTGTGTGTGTGTGTGTGTGTGTGCGTGCGTCATACGTGATGTGTGTGTGTGTGTGTGTGTGTGTGTGTGTGTGTGTGTGTGTGTATGTGTGTGTGTGTGTGCGTGCGTGCGCGTGTGGTGGGTGCGTGCGTGCGTGTATGTGTGTGTTGTGTGTGTGTTTGTGTATCGGCTCGCGCGTGTGCGTGCGTATACATGGTGCGTGTGTGTGTGTGTGTGTGTTGTGTTGTGTCGTGGTGTGTGTGTGTTATGAGTGTGTGTGTGTGTGTGTGTGTTGTGTGTGTGTGTGTGTTGTGTGTGTGTGTGAGTGTGTGTGTGTGTGTGTGTGTGTGTGTGTGTGTGTGTGGTGTGTGTGTGTGTGTGTGTGTGCCAGCGCGCGCGTGCGCGCGCGCGCGCGGTATGAGGTTAGAGGTGAGGGGTGAGAGGGCATGGGAAAAGGCGTGGGAGGTGGGGGGGGGGGGGTTGAGGTGGGGGTGGGGGTGGGGAGGGGTGGAGAGGGGAGGTACTGACAACAAGTCAGACTGTTACCTGTGAAACAATGGTGGCCATAATGGGAGCTGTCATCACATCTCCCAGACCTTTGCCAGTCTCCACATCCGTTTGACTGAGGGCTAAAACCTCATTCAGGCTAAACCTTACCTCACCCTCAAAACTCCTTTCCCCCCTCCCTCCCCCGTCAATTGTCCCAGGTCGGTCAGAGTTCGGAGTCACAGCAAAGGTCAAGTAGAAACAACAACACAGTTTGACTAGGTGAAAATCGTCCTGGCTCTGAGAATAATAATAATAATAAAAAAAAACTAAAATGAAAAAGACGATTTTCTCCTTGAATTTAGGTTAGTGATATAGTTCCATACCGTCATGTCAGCGAGGATAGCAGAATGATAACATGACTTGTTGACTTCGTGTGTCTGTACGCCATTGGTAGAGCACAAGGATTTGGGAGTGAAAAAGTCTACCAGACGACAGACAAATGAAGACTCATATGGATCGTGCTGCAATACAAAAAACAACAACAACAACAAAAAATGCAAAGCATATAAAAACACTCCCAGTTTATCTTGAATACGCGTGAGACATTCCATAAAGAGGAAAAACCGTTTTGGTAAACATCGGCCATCATCTGTGACCCATAATGAACATATCTACAAATTTTCAGAAAGATCGGCCAAGTCCTTTCTGAGATATTCCATAAAGAAGAAAAATCGTTATGGGCCGTTATATCCGTTAGTGACCCATAATGAACATACCTACAAATTTTTAGAAAGATCGGCCCTGTAGTGTTGTCTGGAGCGAGTGGAACACATTTTGACCACAGACAGACGGACAGACAGACAGACACACAGGCAGCATTTCTTCGTTCCCATTGTAAAGTACTCCCTGTTCTATAAGAAAGAAGAAGCGGACATCGGATTTGTCTTGGAGTCAGGCAGAGTACGGGTTAAGGGTTGGACTGTACGATGGATATGTTCTGGTAGTGGGGAATCTTCTGAAAAAAAGAAGCTAGGTGCACCTTAGAGTGTTATAGAGAATACACAGCGTTTTGGGCCTAAATGTAACGTGTTGACACGGACCATAGATCATATATAGCGTTTTGGGCCTAAATGTAACGTGTGGACACGGACCATAGATCATATATAGCGTTTTGGGCCTAAATGTAACGTGTGGACACGGACCATAGATCATATATAGCGTTTTGGGCCTAAATGTAACGTGTGGACACGGACCATAGATAATATATAGCGTTTTGGGCCTAAATGTTACTGTGCACACGGACAATAGATCATATATAGCGTTTTGGGCCTAAATGTAACGTGTGGACACGGACCATAGATCATATATAGCGTTTTGGACCTAAATGTAACGTGTGGACACGGACCATAGATCATATAGAGCATTTTGGGCCTAAATGTAACTGTGGACTTGGACCATAGATCATATAGAGCGTTTTGGGCCTAAATGTAACTGTGCACTTGGACCATAGATCATATAGAGCGTTTTGGGCCTAAAT
>CM065742.1:46801458-46803958 GCA_033310375.1 Conus canariensis
AGAAAATGTTCTGTCATTTCTTTGACCTTTTCGTGTTTCTGTTGTCTTTTTAACTGCCTCCATCGACCATTCTCCTGTCTCAGCTCAAAACTGTTTTATATTTTGTCTTCTCCTGTCTCAGCTCAAAACTGTTTTACATTTGTCTTCTCCTGTCTCAGCTCAAAACTGTTTTACATTTTGTCTTCTCCTGTCTCAGCTCAAAACTGTTTTACATTTTGTCTTCTCCTGTCTCAGCTCAAAACTGTTTTTACATTTTGTCTTCTCCTGTCTCAGCTCAAAACTGTTTTACATTTTGTCTTCTCCTGTCTCAGCTCAAAACTGTTTTACATTTTGTCTTCTCCTGTCTCAGCTCAAAACTGTTTTACATTTTGTCTTCTCCTGTCTCAGCTCAAAACTGTTTTACATTTTGTCTTCTCCTGTCTCAGCTCAAAACTGTTTTACATTTTGTCTTCTCCTGTCACAGCTCAAAACTGTTTTACATTTTGTCTTCTTCCACAACCTACGACATGTCAATTTTGTTGTTCTTGTTGTTGTTGTTATTGTTGTTGTTGTTCTCGTTCTTGTTGTTGTCTGAGGACTGTAGTGAAAATTGTACGCACTGTCCAGAGTTCACAACATCCTGTCCTTCCTGCGGTGTCATTTTCACGAGCATTTTTGTTGATATTTGCTGCGTTGACATGTTTTTGAATTTTATTTATTTTATTTTTGTTTTTTACATGTGGGAGTAGGAGTAAACAATCAAGAAAAATGCCTGAGAACCACTGCACAGCCCGGTTTAATCGACGTTAAAGTTGTTAGTAGTTTAGCTGCTATGTCAGATTTGCTTTTGTCTTCTGTGTCTAGGTTGTCAGTATTTTAGCTGCTTTGTCCAGATTTGCTTTTGTCGTCGGTGTCTAGGTTGTCAGTATTTGTAGCTGCTATGTCCAGATTTGCTTTTGTCGTCTGTGTCTAGGTTGTCAATATTTGTAGCTGCTGCGTCCAGATTGTTTGTTCTTTTGTTGTCTGTGCTAGTTGTCAGCCAGCTATGTCCAGATTGCTTTTGTCGTCTGTATCTAGGTTGTCAGTATTTGTAGCTGCTATGTCCAGATTTGCTTTTGTCGTCTGTGTCTAGGTTGTCAGTATTTGTAGCTGCTATGTCCAGATTTGTTTTTGTCGTCTGTGTCTAGGTTGTCAGTATTTGTAGCTGCTTTGTCTAGATTTGCCTTTGTCGTCTGTGTCTAGGTCTGTCATGTAATGCATAGCTGCTATGTCCAGATTTGCTTTTGTCGTCTGTGTCTAGGCTGTCAGTATTCGTAGCTGCTATGTCCAGATTTGCTTTTGTCGTCTGTGTCTAGGCTGTCAGTATTTGCAGCTGCTATGTCCAGATTAGCTTTTGTCGTCTGCGTCTAGGTTGTCAGTATTTGTAGTTGCTATGTCCAGATTTGCTTTTGTCGTCTGTGGCTAGATTGTCAGTGTTTTAGCTACTGAGGCGAAATATTTACAGGCCCAGGGGAGTGAGAGCTGGGAGCAAGAGTTACCCATCCTATTTTCTATGTACTGGTTATTGCTCCCTGCCTCCTTTAACATTTCCTTTAGAGACAATGTCCATGTCTGCTTTTGTTGTGTGTGGGTAGTTTGTCCGTATTATAGCTACTATGTCCAGATTTGCTTTTGTGGTTTGTTTCAAGGTTGTCAGTGTTTGAGCTACTATGTCCAGATTTGTTGTTGTTGTTGTTGTTGTTGTTGTTGTTGTTTGTTTCTCTGTCAGCATATAAATTAGCCTGTTTTTTTCTTTTTCTTTTCTTTCCTTTTCTTTTTTTTTTCTTTTTTTTTTTTGATTAGCTGACCTTTCATGATCTGACTTTTTTGGTTCTAACCTCACCCCCCCCCCACCCCGTTCTCCCTCCCACCCACCCCCACCCCCACCCACCCCACCCCCACCCATCCCACCTCTCCCCATTCCAACCATTTCACCCTTTCCCAATTTTCTGACTACGTTACAGCTTACTTCCCCTTCGCATTTTGCCCTTCCCTGCTCCATCCCCTACCTCCCCCCCCCCTTACCCCCATCCCCACTCCTTGCGCGCTCCTCTGCTTCCCCTCTCCTCTCCCTCCCTCCCCTACTCCCACCCTCACCTTCACATCCCACGCTCTTCCCCTACACCAGCCCCCTCCTCCCCACTCCCCCTTCCCCCCACCCTTCTCCTCCCCTCTCTCCCCTCATCATCCCAAACCCTCACAGCTTTTTGTTTTAGAGGCGGTGTGGCTGTTCCCACGATGGTCATCAGTCTTCCCGGCAGGCCATTCCGCCGTTCCGCTCATCGAGCCCAGCCCCGCCATTTTAATTGCTCGCGAGAATCTCGTCATCATCACGATAATTGGCCGTGACCGATCCTGCCACGGCCGCTTCGTGACTGGAGCGCAGAGGGCGGAGGGTCGGAGGTCAGGGGTCAGGATTAGGAATTGGGGGTTGAGGGGGTGGGGGGGGGGGGGTGTTGGATGGGTGGGTGGGAGGTGGTAA
>CM065742.1:46811458-46816458 GCA_033310375.1 Conus canariensis
GCAAAGCACTCTGACAGTCTGGAGTCCAAACAATCTGACGAGGGGACTTACCAGCCAACAGGTTGGAGATGGGAGCAGTGACTGTGGCAAAATTTGGAATGAATTTCCTATAGTAGCCAACTAATCCCAACAGTGCTCTGATCTGGCGTTTTGTGGAAGGGACAGGAATCTTTAAGATCTTTTCAATCTTTTCCTTCTGGGGTTGACAAATCCCACGACCAACAACATGTCCCAGAAACTCAAGTTCTGAAAATCCAGTAAAGATCTTTGTTGGCCGAGCAGTAAATCCAGCCTCCTGAAGGGACAAGAGAACCTTCCGAACATCATACAGATGTTGCTTCCAGGACAAACTGTGTACAAGTATGTCATCAAAGAAATTTATGGCATGGTCGCCCAGCTGAAGTAGCCTCATAGCCCTAGCAAATGTAGCTGGTGCAGTTGCCAAGCCGAAAGGCATCCTCACCCACTGGAAAAGCCCTAGCGGTGTTTGAAAAGCAGTTTTGTGGCGATCTTCTTTTTTGACCATGATCTGCCAATATCCTTTCGTCAAATCCAGTTTAGTGAAGAATTTGGCATTGGCAAGCTGTGAGAATAACTGCTCCTGATCAGGGATAGGTTCAGCATCTACCACTGTCACTTTGTTTAATTCTCTGTAATCACAGCAAAATCTTGTTGAGCCATCAGGTTTCTTTACCAGTACGACAGGAGCACAAAAAGCAGACTGAGACGGTTCAATTACGCCCATTTCTAACATGTTGATCACCTCCTGTTTAATAGTTTCATGAGCAGAGAATGGTAACGGATACTGTTTCCGTTGAACTGGCTGCTCAGTGGTGAGATGTATCTCAGGCAAAACATTCAATGAACACTGCCCTGGTTCTGTTGTCAAAAGTTGAGAAAAGGAAGCAAACAGCTCTCGCAATTCCTCCTGTTGTAAAGATGACATAGATTCTTTCATTTTTGTGGAAGGAAATGAGTTCTGTATGATTCTATTCGTCATTGGTTCGTTGGCTCTGCCGTAAACAATTGTTGACGCTGTTGAGGGTCAGTTTCTTTCAACTTTTGCTTGCTTGCCATCTTGTCCTTGTAGATGCCTCGTGTCGCACGTGTCCCAGAACGTTGTCAAGGATCCATGTCTCTTTCTTCATAAAACTGTTGCCCAGGACCAGAACGTACTCTTCTGCCCGAGGGCAAGTTCTTCAGGAAGCAGCCAAAAAAAAAAAAAAAGGTTCTCAAACGTTCTGAGTTGCTGGTAATACTAAGGAATGATTGCCGTCCGTCGCACTGCACACGTAGCCTTGTTCCTTTCTCTGTGTGTCCATTGCACATGTCTGTGTAGGATCGTTAATAAACCTCTGGTTTAGGATCTTTAATAAACCGCCGGTTTAGGATCTTTGATAAACCGCTGGTTTAGGATCTTTAATAAACCGCTGGTTTAGGATCTTTGATAAACCGCTGGTTTAGGATCTTTGATAAACCGCTGGTTTAGGATCTTTAATAAACCGCTGGTTTAGGATCTTTGATAAACCGCTGGTTTAGGATCTTTGATAAACCGCTGGTTTAGGATCTTTAATAAACCGCTGGTTTAGGATCTTTCATAAACGGCTGGTTTAGGCAGCCAGGTTGTGTTGTTCGGGGGCATCCGAAATACACGAAGGTCATTTCTGTATCACCCCTACCCCCACTCCCTTTTTTAATTGAGGAAGGAGGGAGGAGAAGGGCGGGGAAGCGCGGGGGTGGGGGGTGGGGGTGGGGAAGGAGGGAAGATGATCCATAGTGAGTTACTTGTGAAGGAGGGATGAGGTGAAGTTCCTTTCTTTTCACTGACGGACTGTAAGGTTTCGTTGGACTTTCAATTTAAAGATGTTGTAGCGCTTCAAACAATGATTCTGTTCATATTTGATCAGTTGAGATATTCAGTTTGTCTCTTTGGAGTCATTCTAATCCTACAAAGACTATTTCCGTTTTTCGGAAGCACGTATTATCATTGACTATTTTTGTTTTGATGTCTCTTTGTGACGACAAGGACGATGATTGTTATTTGATGTTTAATCTCGATTGGGAAGCCAATAGATAGTCGTCCAGGTGTCGGACTTCAATGCACGCGCAATGTCTGACTTTATTCGTTTGATTAATTAAATCCATGTGAGGGCAATGTATTATTTTGTAGTTGTTCCCTGTTTGCCAAGTTTCATATTCTTTTTTTCTTTTCTTTTCTTTTCTTTTCTTTCTTTCCTTCTTTTTTTTGCCACAGAGGGAATTAAACGAAAAACCTCTAGCAAGCAAACATTAAACAAGATGCAAAGCATATAAACGTACACCCAGTTTATCTTCCTGAAAAACGTCACAATCAAACATGCGTCATAATGTATTTTGTCACTGAGATATTCCATAAAGAATAAAAACCGTTTGGGGTCGTAATAGCCTTTGAAACGGCTATTCTAGTCAAAATAAAACATCGGGCATCATCCGTGACCCATAATAAACATACCAACAAATTTTCAGAAAGATCGGCCCAGAAGTTTTGTGAGGAGCGAGTGGAACACATTTTGACCACGGACAGACACACAGTCAACATTTCTTCGTTCCCATATTGTAAAGTACTCCCTGTTCTATAAGAACTGGGAGTACAAAAAGTTATATCTATTACCTATATACATTTTTTTTTCAATACGAAATGAACAGACTTTCCACTTTTGACAGTTTTAGCTTTGTTTGACATAGTGGTAAAATAAACATGGTCAAAATTCTTGAAGTGACGCCGATATATAATTATGTTCTTATTAGCAAGCACGAGAACATTTTGGTAAACTTGCAACATGTCGTCGACGGTAGAGAGGACTTACTTAATTTCGAACTCCTTGAGAAAAAAATAAACAAACCAGGAAAAACAAAAGAGAAAAAAAAACTGCTTTTAAGCAGTGTAAATATATGATATTCACATGTAATACGTCAGTCGGATAAAAACTTTTATATATATATATTCATATTAATATAAACAAAGCTTGCTCTTATGTCTTAGATTGAAGAAATAGGGGGAGATAAGCATTCATATCTGCAGTGGCAGATAATTCTGCCTAACTAGCAGTATGTGCTTGAGAGGGTGAATGGGGAATACTAAAATGCTTCTCAAAATGAGCCTTCAGCAAGCTTATAGTCTCCAAGAGGGAGACAATCTCCAATGGGGAGGAAACTCACTAAAATATAACTCCTGGTCAGATACAGATATTTCGAAACCTGATTGCTTCTCCTCAGTGACCGCGGAAAGTGGTAACTTGACTCCTCTGACTTTTCTGTTTTAAGAAGAATGCTATCCCAGAAAAAGGCTGGTGTGCAATACCGTAGTATGGTTGTTGAGTTTTCAACAAAGCATCCAAAGGTGCCACCTAAGAAGCAAAAGAAAATCATTAAAGAGCAAAACAAACTATATTTTATTGTGAAAATAGAAAATATAAAAAGATAACCTCTTAAGACAAAGTGCTGAGGGCCAGTTCTTGGAATGAATCCACAAGGGACTAAATTATATATATATAATATATATATATATATATTTTATATATATATTTAAGTTACAGACTTCCCGACTGAAAAGCTTACAAGCATTCCCGCACTTGTTGTCGAATGGTCTTCTCAGGCTATCCTGCAATTAAACCAGTCGACCTTGTCAACCGGAAATGACGATGGCCCCAAACTAATAAACCAGAGCTGACGTCAGGCTCCTCAAAAGGCAGGGGACTGTGGAGGTGGAGAAGAGGAGGGGAGTGGTTCAATCCGAGAAGAAAGAAGCAACATCAAGTAGTTTCCGTCCCACCCATCCCCACCCCAACCTCCCCGCCACAACACCACCCCATCCCACCACACACGTGGTGAATTTCCCCTCCAAGTACAATTCTTTCGTCATGTCTTGAGCTTAGAATTACCTCCCTTGATTTCGTTCCGCTCTCCGGGCGAAAGAGACGCACTTCGTGCCTCCGAATGTGTTGAGGAAGGACGAGGGCCGTGCCGCCATGTCTCAAGGTTATCGGCTTTCTTGCGCCCACCTGTTAATGTAGAGAAAGACAAAGCGGGGTTGAAGTCATTAAGAGGCTAATGTGTGGAAAGAGAGTGCGAGTTGGGCGTTCCGCTTGGTGACGAGTGTGTTTCTGAAGTCGTTTCACATTGAAGGAAAACAGGGGGGAAAAACCACACTAAAACTTGAGCGAGTCAACACTGTCAGAGTTTGGGAAAGACAGTAGGTCTGTCTCCCTTTGTTTCAATCTCATTGGTTGGCGATTCCATGGAGAGAAACCATTTTTCTTTCTTTTTGTCACGTGAGCGCGCCAGTCAATGATAATGAGATAAAAATTTTTAAAAAGTTGGAGGGGGGGGGGGGGGAAGGAGGTAGCTGCGAAAGCAGGAGTTGTCCAGGCGTTTTGCTTTTTGAGAGAGAGAGAGAGCAGAGAGAGAGAGAGAGAGAGAGAGAGAGAGAGAGAGAGAGAGAGAGACAGACAGACAGACAGACAGACAGACAGACAGACTGAGAGAAGACACACAGACGAACTACTTTGAAGTTCTGGCGTTTGACTGGAAGGTTTACTCCTTCCTTAAAGCTAGAACAGAGCAGGGCATTAATGTGGGAGTTCGTCCATCTGAAGGATCGGAAAGGAATCAATTGAGCTGTCTCCAGCTCCTTCAGACGAATTCCAAATGTCGCCAATAGACCTGTCCCAGGTGGTGGAAAAAAAGAAAGGGGAAAGGGGAGGGGGGGGGGGGGCATAACGCCTGTCTTTCCATGTCAAATAGAGTTAACTTTTCTTTGTCTGTAGGTCAAGACCCCGATATAATTTGTGCATGCTTTCATTTAAAGAAAAAAAACATCACATCAAACCCAAGACATGTAGATCTAAATCGATGGATAATAATAATAATAATAGTAATAATAATAGTAATAATAACAATGATAATATAATAATAATAATAATAATAATAATAATAATACGTGAAGTCGGAACTGTTTGTGA
>CM065742.1:46821458-46828958 GCA_033310375.1 Conus canariensis
GTATAAACCTCACAGCCACCGAGGTGCACAGGCACCCCAAGGTATAAACCTCACAGCCACTGAGGTATACACGCACCCCAAGGTATAAACCTCACAGCCACTGAGGTGCACAGGCACCCCCAGGTATAAACCTCACAGCCACTGAGGTGTACAGGCATCCCAAGGTATAAACCTCACAACCACTGAGGTGCACAGGCACCCCAAGGTATAAACCTCACAGCCACTGAGGTGTACAGGCACCCCAAGCTATAAACCTCACAGCCACTGAGGTATACAGGCACCCCAAGGTATAAACCTCACAGCCACTGAGGTATACAGGCACCCCAAGGTATAAACCTCGCAGCCACTGAGGTGCACAGGCACCCCAAGGTGTACACCTCGCAGCCACTGAGTGCACAGGCACCCCAAGGTATAAACCTCACAGCCACTGAGGTGCACAGGCACCCCAAGGTATAAACCTCACAGCCACTGAGGTGCACAGACACCCCAAGGTATAAACCTCACAGCCACCGAGGTGTACAGGCACCCCAAGGTATAAACCCACAGCCACTGAGGTGTACAGGCACCCCAAGGTATAAAACCTCACAGCCACTGAGGTATACAGGCACATGGATAGAACTGAATGACCCAGTTAGGGAAAAGTCTGTAAATCCGAGAAGAATCTAGCAGTTGGACTGAAGCGCCTCAGCGCGTAGATGGAAAAACAAAACAAAACAAAACAAAACAAAACAACCCAGAAGGCAAAGAGAGTGAATTTGATAGCTAGAGTGTCTTCTCTTGAAAGAATTAACATGACATTGCGTAAATGAGGGGGTGGAAGGTTGGGGGGTGGGGGTGGGGGGGGTTGGGGGGGGGGTAGAAGCAGACATTCAAGTAAACATTCAGCAATTAGAACTTCTTATTTTTCTTCTTCTTCTTCTTCTTCTTCTTCTTCTTTCTCTCTCTCTCTCTCTCTCTCTCTCTCTCTCTCTCTCTCTCTCTCTCTCTCTCTCTCTCTCTCTCTCTCTCTCTCTCTCTCTCGGTTTGTTTGTGTTTGCAATAAAGCCGAGAATTCAGCGATAAGAACTTCTTAATTTTCTCTCTCTTTTTTTTTTTTTTTTTCTTTTCCATTTTGTTTGTTTGTTTGTTTGTTTACAACAAAGCCGAGAGAAGCCAACGCCGCTTGTATATGAAGAGGGATCTTGAATGAATGAGGCAGCGAACAGCATACAGTAAATAACGAAGAGGTCGTGGAAGAAGTCGCTCTTTACAGCAATGACGGTTGAAGTTCAGATTCAATTCTTACAGCCTAACTGGCTGAGGTGAGGCGAGGCGAGGCGAGGCGGGGCGAGGGGAGGGGAGGGGAGGGGGAGGGGAGGTGAGGTGAGATGAGGTAAGGTAATGTTGCTCGTAGCCACGCCGACCGCAAAGGGCCACATCAGGGCTGTCACCGCGTTGAAACCAACTGGCAAGTCATTAAAAAATAATAATAATAAAACTCATTCACACAATCCATTAATCAAAGTGCACCCTCTACAAAACGCACCAGAAATTTTTGTTTAAAAAAAAAAGTGTCTTCTGTAAAAGAATAGATAGGATGAACGACGCTGATCTCTTCTTCTTATGACTTCTCTGGAGTCCAGTCGTGGTGAACCGGTAGAACTGAAGGTATTTATTGGAACAGTTGTCAATGTTAGACTCCAAAGTGTTTCCGATAATAGAGCTGACCTCCTTGGAACGAACGTTTTTCTTTCTTTCTTTTTTTGTCCTTTTTGTACTCCCAGTTCTTATAGAACAGGGAGTACTTTAGAATGGGAACGAAGAATGCTCTCTCTCTCTCTCTCTCTCTCTCTCTCTCTCTCTCTCTCTCTCTCTCTCTCTCTCTCTCTCTCTGTGTGTGTGTGTGTGTGTGTGTGTGTGTGTGTGTGTGTGTGTGTGTGTGTGTGTGTGTGTCCGTCCGTGGTCAAAATGTGTTCCACTCACTCCAGACAAAACTACAGGGCCGATCTTTCTGAACATTTGTAGGTATGTTCATTATTGGTCAAGGATGATGCCCGATGTGTTATTTTACCGTTATAGCCATTACTAATGGCTATTACGGCCCATAACGGTTCTTCTTCTTTATGGAATATCTTAGAAAGTACTTGGCCGACCTTTCTGAAAATGTGTAGGTATGTTCATTATGGGTCACGGATGATGCCCGATGTTTTATTTTACCGTGATGGCCGTTACTAACAGCTATAACGCCCCATAACAATTTTCTTCTTTATGGAAAATCTCAGAAAGTACATGGCCGATCTTTCAGAAAATTTGTAGGTATGTTCATTATGGGTCACAGATGATGGCCGATGTTTACCAGAATAGCCGTTACTAACGGCTACAACGGCCCAAAACGGTTTTTCCTCTTTATGGAATATCTCACGCGTATTCAAGATAAACTGGGAGGACGTTTATTTACTTTGCATCTTGTTTTTCTTTCTTTTGTTGCGCGTGCTGTGATGGGCACCAGCAATCAGAAGATCAGGGCGTTTCTTGTGAGGGAGCTAACAGGTCGGGAGGTCAAACCTATCGTAGGGTCGGATGTCATGATTTGAAACACAACAACAACACAACAACAACAACAAAAAGTCTCTGTCCACAAAGTAGTGAATGGGCGCCTGATTCTGTTCAGGGAATTTAAAGGCGGCGGAAGGAGATGGATGGGCACCGCATGCCAACATGCTCTGCCTAAGGCACGGTGAACTTCTTACCATTCACTGTCGGCGATTGGATTATGGGACTTTAACCTTAACCTTTAACCGTACTGTTGGTCGCTTATCCCTGGTGGTTTTTTGAATCGCGCGCACTGATTCAATATTTCATTCCTTTCTCTGCAGAATAAGGTACTGGAGTTATTCCCGATAATGATTGTCTTTGGTTTAGGAATTCCAAGATCTGCCGACTTTCCAAACACACACACGCAGGCACGCACGCAGGCACGCACGCAGGCACGCACGCAAGCACGCACGCACGCACGCACACACACACACACACACACACACACACACATACACACACACACACACACACACACACACACACCACACACACACACATATACACACACAATGCTAGACATTCATAAACGTTCAGTTTATACAAGTTTGTGTCCAGCACATATGCCCCTCGTGCACATAGATCTGCTTCCCCATGTGCATGAACATACAGGTACATCATCATCATCATCATCATCATCATCATCATCATCATCATCACCGTCCCCAACATCATCATCACCATCATCATCATCATCATCATCAACATCATCATCATCATCATCTCTCTCTCTCTCTCTCTCTCTCTCTCTCTCTCTCTTCCCCAACACCCCCTCCAACACACACACACACACACACACACACACACACACACACACACACACACACACACACACACACACACAAGTGGCTCTCCTCCAGCCCTCTGTCTCATGTGTGTGCAGGTGACAGATGATTCTAGGCTGCGTTTTTCCGGACTTTCTTTCCCCGCGCCAGCCGGCCTCCCTGTAACACAGTAACCTCCCTGTAACACAGTAACCTCCCTGTAACACAGTAACCTCCCTGTAACACAGTAACCCCCTGTAACACAGTAACCACACTGTAACACAGTAACCTCCCTGTAACACAGTAACCTCCCTGTAACACAGTAACCTTCCTGTAACACAGTAACCTCCCTGTAACACAGTAACCACACAGGGTTAACAGCCCTTGCCAATTTGAATTTTTTTTTAATAGGTTATATTACAGAAAAACGGGTTCAAGGATTGCATGTGTTCGCACCGTATTGAACGTCGTAATCATGATCATTATCACCTCATCTCATCATCATCATCATCATCATCATCATCATCATCATCATCATCATCATCATCATCATCTCATCATCATCATCAATCATCTAATTGCAATCATCGTCATAATACATCATCGTCATCAGCATCACCATCACATCAATCATCATCATCATCTTCATCGTCATCATCAAAATCATCATCATCATCACCATCATCATCATCAATCACCATCATCATAAAATCATCATCCATCACCATCACCATCATCATCATATCATCATCATCACATCAACATCACCATCATTATTCACCATCAACACCATCATTATCACATCACCATCATCACTCATCATCATCATCATCCACCACATCATTATCATCATCATCATCACCATCATCATCATCATCATCATCACCATCATCATTATCATCATCATCATCATCATCATCATCATCATCATCATCATCATCATCAATATTCAAATTAACGTTCTGATAATACTGATTCACACGTGAGTTCGAATAGGCAAACTGCCTCTCATACTATTAACAATATTTGTTTACACAAAAACAAGCTCCGTGGTTGATATTATTCTACACACACAACGCGCGCGCACGCACAAATCAAACGAACGCACATACGCACATACGCACGCACCACGCGCATGCACACACACACACACACACACACACACACACACACACACACACACACACACACACACACACACACACACACAAACACTCACACACACACTCACACACACACACTCACACACACACACACACACACACACACACATACACACACACACACACACACACACACACACACACACACACACACACACACACACACACACACTGCAAGTGCAGGGCGCGGTGCACAGTAAGAGTGCGGGACTGGCAGAATCCCTTGCCACACTCCTCACACGTGAAGGGCTTCTCCTTGGAGTGAATGTATCTGCAAATCACATCAACACGTGAAGGGCTTCTCCTCGGAGTGAATGTATCTGCAAATCACATCAACACGTGAAGGGCTTCTCCTTGGAGTGAATGTATCTGCAAATCACATCAACACGTGAAGGGCTTCTCCTCGGAGTGAATGTATCTGCAAATCACATCAACACGTGAAGGGCTTCTCCTTGGAGTGAATGTATCTGCAAATCACATCAACACGTGAAGGGCTTCTCCTTGGAGTGAATGTATCTGCAAATCACATCAACGCGTGAAGGGCTTCTTCTTGGAGTGAATGTATCTGCAAATCACATCAACCCCAGAGATCTGACCCCACCATGTCCAATCTGACTAACCGTAAAGAAAGGGATTTGTTTCCTGTTTTTTCTTTTTTCTTTCTTTTTTTTTCTTTTTTTTTTTTTTTTGCTCTCCCATCTTCTTTGCCACATCATTGGCCTTGCACCCACGTCGTCGCTCATTCCGACCCCCCCTCCCCCCCCCGACCCCCCTCCCCCCCTCCCCCCCCCTCCCTCCCCCGTCCGTCCACAGCCATAGCCCGAACTGGCCTGCCGCCGCAGTCTAGGTACCGGCAATCCACAGGGAGCGGTCAGTGTGTCAAGTCGTCAAGAGGCAACCCACCGAAGGAGACACTGCACTGCTGCCGAGTCACTTCGGTGGCGTTCAGTGGCGCCAATCCTGATCCAACATGCGCGGGACATCACCAACTAAGCCCCCCTAATGACGACAATAATTACTTAGTCGCGAAGCCAGCGTGTGTGAGCTCTCCCTCCGGAGGGCGCCACTACTACGTCCGTCCAACGACAGCCCCCATGAATTTGCAGACCTCGGGGACCCGGTCTAGAAAGGAGATCTCGAATGAGGCAGGGAACAGTAAACGGTAATTGAAGAGCAAGTAGGATAACTCTTGCTCCCTTGATGACATGAATAATTCTGAACAAATGCTGCTTACGACATCCAATCGATATGACAAGAGAGACCACACAGAACAAACAGACATCCTTCTTACGTCATCAAGCGCGCAAGAGTTAGCTAACCGTAAAGAAACTAGCATCAGGCAACAATCCAAACAGTTCCAATAATGAAATAATAAAATAAAATAACATAATCGCTACTAGCATCAGGCAACAATCCAAACAGTTCCAATAATGAAATAATAAAACAAAATAACATAATCGCTCTGTCTCAGATCAAGCCAATCCTTTTGACAGAAAACCAGCCCCCAACTCCATTGAATGCGACGAACTTACATCCAGTTCAATTCAACTCGAAGGAAATCACATTAATTCCAAACTTTGTGTGTGTGTGTGTGTGTGTGTGTGTGTGTGTGTGTGTGTGTGTGTGTGTGTGTGTGTGTGTGTGTGTGTGTGTGTGTGTGAATTCGTGGTGAAGAAGTACCATTTCAGACTGAAAGGAGGCACAGAATAGAGCCTTGACATGATTCTTTTGACCGGAATGGATCTCATTCGCATCCTCCTCATCCTCCTTGATCATGATAAAAGAAAAAGAAAAAAAGAAAGAAAGAAAGAAAGGGAGGACGAAAAGAAAAGAAAGAAGAAAAAAAAAGGAAGAAAAAGAAAGAAAATTTTCATATTTTGTGACTCTTCATGCCCTGCTCCCATGGTGACCTAAGCTTGTATTTTCTCCCCCCCCCCCCACCCCACCTGCACCTCATTATCCCCCCCCCCCCTCCGTCGTCCATGCCCGTGATAAGTCGTCGGTCTCAGTAGGTTCATGAGGACGGTCGTGATGACAAAACCGCAAGGAGGACACTCACTGACGGTGGCTCCGCTGCTAAGCAATTACTGTCGTCAGAAGAGGGCCGAGTACGTGGTGTCCTGCGCATGTTGACTGGATTCAGAAGAGGCAACACCGAACACCATCGAAATGACTTGGCGCTTACTGCAGCGTCTCCTCCGCCGAGTACGACTTAATATTGACTGCGCCATGTGGATTGCCGGTGCTGGGGTTGCGATGATGCACAACCTGGGTGTGGCTATACACGGGGAGCCAGAATGAGCCGACATGAAAACAATGCGTTGAAAGATACGAAAGTAGTATAAAGAAAAGGAGAGAGAGAGAGAGAGAGAGAGAGAGAGAGAGAGAGAGAGAGAGAGACAGAGACAGAGACAGACAGACAGACAGACAGACAGACAGACAGAGACAGAGACAGAGGAAGGTAGGGAGAATTCAGATCAGATTAATTAAGTCGTTCAGATTGAGTCATATTACACCAATTCAGCTGCTTTCTGTATCAATTAATTTGAGTCCAATAAAATTATTTTCGCTCAAATGAACTTAAGTGAAATGAATTGCAATTCAACTAAAAAAAAAATAAAAAAAAATAATAAAAAAAAAAAAACTTCAGACGAATCGAACCTATCAAAATCGAATGAATTGAAACCGACTGATCGACTGGCAAATTCAAAGTGAAATGAATTCAATTTGAAATTCAGATTCTGAACAATTCAGTTTCATCTTACTCATTGTAAGAAAACTGCAGTTGTAATTTGTTAAAAACAAAACAAAACAAAACAAAACGAAAGAAAATAGGACAACAATGACAATTGTTGTAATCAAGTTTACGAACAAACAAATAGTCAAGTTTACGTATAAAACAAAGAAAACGAACAAACAAAGAAAACTAATTACGCGTACCATTGTAAAAGCCACGTATCATTAACTACAAAATTTTGAACAGTAACCAGTATGGCGCC
>CM065742.1:46834141-46836641 GCA_033310375.1 Conus canariensis
ACACACACAGAGGCAGGGCCGAAACAAACCAACACCCTGTACACATGCTCAGTATCAAAGACACCAAGCGTTGAGGAGACACGCCCACAGAATACAAAGAAATGGTACAATGAATAATAAAAAGATTGGGGGTGGGGGGAGGTCGGGGGTGGGGGGTGGGGGGTGGGGAGGGAAGAGTCAGCGAGCCACCGTCCCTTCTACTTCCCCCCCCCCCTCCCCCTTCCCAACCCATCCCTCATTCTCCCCCTTCCTTCCCCCCCCCCTCGCCACCCTCCTTGCCTCCTCCCCTTCCCCTCCCCTCCCTCCCTCTCCCCCCCCCTCTAACACGCACACACCTTTCCAACCTTCTTTCCACGAAAACCAGACTGTACAGAAGTCTTGTAATATAAAGGGACAGCCACTACTGTCCAGCAGCCGAGAGGTCAGCTGCCACTAAGCAGAAGCAAAACAGCACTGGTAGTAGTAGTAGTAGTAGTAGTAGTAGTAGTAGCAGTAGTAGTAGCAGTAGTAGTAGCAGCAGTAGAGTAGCAGTAGTAGCAGCAGTAGTAGCAGTAGTAGCAGCAGCAGCAGTAGTAGTAGTAGCAGCAGTGCAGTAGCAGAAGTAGCAGCAGTAGTAGCAGTAGCAGCAGTGGCAGTAGCAGAAGTAGCAGCAGTAGTAGCAGTAGCAGCAGCTAGCAGTAGTAGTAGCAGTAGCAGTAGTAGTAGCAGTAGTAGTAGCAGTAGTAGTAGTAGTAGTAGCAGGGACCTGCGCTGGTTCCCAGCCACTCTTGGTCCCTGTGGCAAAGGTAGCCAGCGCCCATGGAGCGAAAGTCTCTCTCTGCCACAAGAAGGGGGCAGGGCGAGGGGTATGGTGGTACTCTTAGAGCCCGAAGGGTGCAGGGCCCATGGAGCGATAGTCTCTCTCTCTGCCACAAGAAGGGGGCAGGGCGAGGGGTATGGCGGTACTTTCAGAGGCCCCCTGAGGTCTCGCCTTTCACAAAAGGATGCAGCCCATTGTGCTTGTACTTCTCGTAGGGACTCACCCATCCACCTTCTTCTCTGTTTCTCCTTGTCTGTCTGTCTGTTTGTCTGTTAGTCTGTCTGTCTGTCTGTCTGTCTGTCTGTCTGTCTAATCTGTTTTTCTCTCGCATGCACACATGTACGCATACACACACTCTCTCTCTTTCATACACACACTCTATCTCTCTCAAACATTCTCTCTCTCTCTCTCTCTCTCTCTCTCTCTGCCACCACCTTTCTATGTCACTTTACGTCGTGTGTGTTGTGTGTATCTGAATGAATCCACACTACCTCTCCTATCTCCTCTCCTCTCGAATCGATCGTTCTGACTTTCTCTCTCTCCTCTCTCTCTCGTATCCTGAAAAGCATCGTGCAGCAAACAAAAACCCAAGTTTCTCTTGATGATCTTGAGTTTTTCTCTATAACGCAATCTTTTACGTACTTTCCATCTCCTTTCTTCTCTTCTTCTCTCTCTTCTCTCTCTTCTCTTCCCACAGCAACTAAGACACACACAACAAAACACAACAACACACAACATCACACACACACAACACACAGGCAGGCGAAACCACACTGTACAATGTCAGTATCAAGCACGACGTTGAGAGACACGCCACAGAATACAAAGAAATGTACAATGAAATAAAAAAAGATGGGGTGGGGGAGGTCGGGGGTGGGGGTGGGGAGGGGAGGGAAGAGGACAGACGATGCACAGTCCTTACTATTCCCCCCCCTCCACCTTCCCAACCATCCCTCAATGTCTCCCTTCGTTCCCCCCCATCGCACTCCTGTGCCTCCTGCCTGTCCTCCCCTCATCCAACTCCCCCCTCTAACAACGCAACAACATATCAACCTTCCCACGAAAACCAGAAAGTACAGAAGTCTTGAAGAAATAAAGGACAGCCACTACGTCCACAGCCGAGGAGGTAGACTGCAAAGCAGAAGCAAAACAGCACTGTAAGATAGTAGTAGTATATAGTAGTAGCATATATAGTAGCCCCAGTTAAAGTAGCAGTAGTAGCAGCAGTATAGCATAGTAGCAGCAGCATGTAGTATAGTAGTATAGCAGCAGTGGCAGTTGTTAGTGCAGTGTATTATGTATAGCATTAGCATCATGTAGTGTATTATAGCAGTGCATATAGTACATAGTAGTAGCATATATATGTAGTAGTAGCAGGGACCTGCGCTGGTTCCCAGCCACTCTTGGTCCCTGTGGCAAAGGTAGCCAGCGCCCATGGAGCGAAAGTCTCTCTCTGCCACAAGAAGGGGGCAGGGCGAGGGGTATGGTGGTACTCTTAGAGCCCGAAGGGTGCAGGGCCCATGGAGCGATAGTCTCTCTCTCTCTCTCTCTGCCACAAGAAGGGGGCAGGGCGAGGGGTATGGCGGTACTTTCAGAGGCCCCCCTGAGGTCTCGCCTTTCACAAAAGGATGCAGCCCATTGTGCTTGTACTTCTCGTAGGGACTCACCCATCCCACCTTCTTCTCTGTTTCTCCTTGTCTG